>JAQIWU010002243.1:0-12849 GCA_034696445.1 Isotomiella minor
AACCTTATTCAATGAGACAAGCTTCCCGAAACCCTGAGCATAATTTCAGGATCTCTCCATTTCCGACAATTTCTCTTGGTGAACCCGCTCCTCCCCTCCCCCCAATGCAGAAAACTTTTTCCGTTTCTGTACACCGTCCAAACTGCTTTGGTAACCGGTGTTCCATCCCCCCCTTTGTTCGCTAGCTTAGGGTAGGCTTGGGAAGAATCTTTGATCGAGCTGGGTCCATTCATAACAACCCGCTTTATGATCTGAACGATGTAAAAGAACTTATCCTTTAATTTTAGCTGTGACTGTGCTAAATGCCCTTTCCTCGTCAGCGGATGAACCAGGCAAGAACAAGCTAATTTTTATAAATCTCCGAATGTCGTGTTTCATGTTGGTGTCGGCATTTTCCGAAACACGAAAGTCCAAATAAGTCCAAAATCGCCTGCTGGAGATGTAATTGTCCATTAAATTGGTAAAGTCGGGCCTTTCAATTAGTTATTTAAAGAACTCCGGTCCCGGTCTAAATGCGGCCCCGAAGCCTACCTTCAATCCAATCTACTGTATTCACGTAAAAAACTCATCATGCAAGTGCGTCTAAATTTCTAGTCCATCAACATTAATGGGTTCAAGATCCTCCTTCAAGACCGATGTCTCTTCTCTTCATGCGAAGATTCCTCAGTACTTCACCTCATGATGGAATGTCCTCATGTAATCAGAGACCGTCGAAACCTCATGTCCAAGCAACTGTGTACAATAATTCAAAGCAGTGACCCTCAGCAGATATTGAACGCCATACTGTCCCAAGACTTCAAGACAGATCAAGCAGAAGCAGTCTTCACATTCTGGATAACAATAACGAGGCTCATAGATTTAACAAATGTGTAATGTAAAAAAAGGACGTGTGACTTAGTCCCTTTCTTACTTTTAATGTTTTTATCATTATATCATGTAAAACTTGCAAGGGCTGGGGCTGTAAAGCAATAAATCATACATATATACATTTAAAGGACTTCGGCATCTCGCTGACGGCTCGTGAGACCTTGAATCGGTCTGTCAAGCCTGTAATCTGTATATTCCATAACTATCTGCTCCTACTTTGTAAAAACCTCCCATCACTAATGATGACTGCATCCAATGTTTTCTCAGCATTGAATGTGGTCATTGCAGTAGTACGTTGCGTTTCCACCTTCCCACGGTCAATTGCAAGTAGCCGATACGTTTCCTGTCAGAACTAATCAACTTTATCATAAAAAGTCTACCTTATCAATCAACACTTATAGAATAAGGGCCTCCAGGGACCCTGATGTGTATCTGACTGCGTATCTAATGACCCGATGGATGATGTGGATGGATGAATGAGATGAGTGAATGAGATGGGGCGATGTGAGCCAAGAGAGAATGACAAGGACGAGGAGTACGGATCCGAGTCTTGTTTATTCTCGAACAACTAAAGATAGACTAACTAGTACAACGAAGGAGATCTCTCCTCTGGAACGCTCCATCATCATGAACATATATACATCACATATCATACACATACACGTATCATATCATATCCATACATATCCATACATATACATAGGAAGGTGGATGTGAGTGTGCACATAGCCGTTACACGTACCGGGGGAAAAAAAGAAAATTCTAGTGAACAAAGTGAAACGCAGTGAATTTTCTAGAATATTTAAACCAAAACTAGTTAATTAATCAACTTAAAGTAGTGACTTAATTGAACATACCATTCAACCGTTTAAGTTTTAATGTATGACCTCTGTTTCTCCACTTTTTACCATGACTTGGCATTTTTCTACGATTTAGACCAAAAATCTTTCTTTTTACATTTTCCTCTCTGATTTTTAACTTTTGTCGCTGTTTCGTAATCTTATTACGCCTCTTTTTAATGGAAAGTTTAACAGTGTTTGTTTCGACTGACTGACTAACAGAAAGTGCTTGAGTCTTTTCAATGAGAAGTTCCATAGAGTTAGCGTTAGCCGACTCTACGCTGAATTCCTCACGCGACTCTTCTTCCCAATTTTCCTCATTATTGAATTCAATTATCAGTGAATCTTCATTCATTACTTTAAGAAATGATTCTATTTTTTCTTCTTTCCAGTTCCTAATATACCAAATGCACTTGATTAAAGAATCACGATTAGTTGGGTGTGCAAGTAAAATTAATTTCATACTATTGACTGAGAGAACAAATTTCGGGTTCAAATCTTCCTCTTTTGCCTGAGAGAAAGCCCATTGCCAAATCCTATCAAACAATTGAAAACTATTAGTCAACTTACTTCTTTCTAGAACAGTAGCTCTATCTTTTAACATGAATTGAAAGTCTGATGATGCTGTTTTCTTTTTAAGGTTTTTCAACCCAGGGAATTCTAATTCTTTTAAACATGATGCTTTTGAACTAACTAAACTGAAACTTTTAGTCTGTGTTTTCAAGAAATTCAATATCTTAATTAGATAATATGAATCCTCACTAGCGTAAGTTAACGCTCTTTTAGGTATACATGAATTGTTATCTCTGAATGACCATGGGAATAATTGACATGACTTGTCTAATTCTTTACCAAATAATAACTTAACAATGCTCTCTAAAGTTTCACAAGTATTTGCCTTTCTAAATATCTTCCATTCGTTCTGAACGTCTACTATACCAACGCACCGAATATCTAAATCCCTGTGTAAATACTCAGTGTCTAGAGTGCCAAATACTATTTTTGTAATGTTCTTGTCCAAAAATATGGGTTCTAATAACTTCTTAATCATTGGAAATGTTCTGAAAATGTCTATTACGTAATCTCTTTCAGGGGTGGAAAGTTGCAAAACTACTGGTACGCACGGTCTAAAGAATGTGTCTGAATCGAGTTCAATGTCTACGCCAATTTCTACCTGAGAATGAAGGTCTGCTACCATTTCTAGCATATCGTTTACATGATTAATCCAAAATAATTTACGATTAGGATTAGCTAAGTATAGTTTAAGTTGAGTATCATTTAAACTAAAATTATCGACGTCTTCTTTTCTTGGATGTATGTTGTTTTGAAAGTTGTTGACTTGATTGAGATGACGACGATGAGAGATGAGTTGAGGGTGACGAAACGGAATCGGTACATTGGGAATCTCCTTCCTCCAAAAGGACTTCGCCAACGCCGCATCCCTCTTCCTCTGTTGGGTTTTTGATAAGGCCGATGGGGAATCAGACTCGGACTCAGTGTCCAGGTCACTCCCCACGCCGGAACAAGTGTTCTGAAAAGTATAATATTCACATATTAGTATTTAAAATTTTACTTTGATAATTCTTTACTCCGTTTGTTCAAAAAATGTGCCGAATTGGGGCTATGTGACATACGTCTACTTTGACGGTTTTTCAAAATTACACTTTTTCGACATTCAAAAAAAATTTTTTTTTTTTTTTTTTTAATAGTTGAGAAAAACGTTCAAATACGACCAGAAACTTCACTATATACTGCTAATTATAAAAGCAAAATTGAGTTTTCAGGTTAAGCCATAATTTTAGACGATTGAGGCAAAGTTACGTAAAATGACTATTTTCAATGTATAAGGTATACGAAAATTTTCGAAAAATTCGAAAAAATTTTTCTTTCTCGACCAGAAAATAGATGCTATATATGTCTTATGTGACTGATCAAATTTGTTTGAAACGTTCCATAACTCTAGATCTATCGAGGCAAAAATTTTTTTTTATGCACTATTTAAGTGTCGGTGCTATGCTAGTGATACATGTTATTACTACAAACTCTCGTTAAGGTCTCCTCTTATTGTAGGTTCTCACTCCTGCTAAAGTTTTGTAATTAAGTTGACTTCTAGCTCTAAGCTGTCGAGTGACAGGTACAAGCTTTTTATTCACGTTTTGGAACTGACTAGGAATGACTTTGGTTATTAATCTCTTTGGTCTTTCGACAAAAATCTTTAAATCTGAAACATGACGTTTTGGAATTAATTTAGAGTTTGATATGTCAAGAGTGTACGTGTCGTATTCTTTTTTAAGAATGACATAAGGTCCAAGCCATTTATCACAAAATTTTCCTACAATTCCTTTGCTTGCGTCTGACAAAGCGTGGTTGCGCACCCAAACTTTGTCTCCGACTTTAAATTGGACTTCTCTTCTTTTCACATCAAAATACTTCTTATTTCTGTCATGAGATTTCCTCACATTCTCTTTGACGAATGAAATTAATTCTTTCAACTGAGCAGGCAGTTCGTTAACCAGTGTTGAGACTGTGTCATTTGGGGCACGATGAGATTGGCTTTGTAAAGCTCTATCAATTGGAAGCTTAATCTCACGCCCTAAATTAAGTAAAGCTGGTGACACGCCCGTCGTGTCATTCACATTGTTTCTCAAAACTAATGCGAATTTCTGGAGGTGCTTATCCCAATCTGAGTGTTTGTTGTTGATGAAAGATGCAATCATTCTTACAACGTCTTGGTTTGTGCGTTCGGCACGATTAGCACAAGGATGATATGCAGAGATCATCTTGTGTCTAATTCCCCATGAATTACATAATTTCTTAATTGTTTTGTTTGCAAAGTGTGATCCATTGTCTGAAATGATTGTAGAAGGACAACCAAATCTACAAAAAACATTGTCTTCCAACGCATCAGCCACTTTGAATGCCTTGGCTGTGGTCATTGGAAACATTTCGACCCAGCCTGAAAGCTGGTCTACAATAACTAAACAAAACTTATTTCTCCTTTTGCTTGTGGCGACATAGGGCCCAATGAAATCAATGAAGATTGTCTCAAATAATGATGACGCTTCTGGTACTGAACCTAATAATCCAGCGGGTTTCAATCTCTGTGATTTGTGTGACTGACAAACATGACATGACTTGACGTATTCATGGATATCTTTATTCATGCTATCCCAATAAAATCTCTGTTTAATTACATTCTTTGTTTTCTTAACACCCATGTGGCCTGATTCTGGGGTATCATGACAATAATGCAAAATTTTATTAATGAGTGAAGCAGGTAAGACTGGTACCAAAATTCTTTCTTCCAATGAATGCGAATTATGATGCGAATGATGAGTGCTAGTGGTCGACTGAGACCGATCATTATTATTGGCGACATGGGCCTTTCCATAGTCAGGCGTCCCCGACTTTGTGCCCACGCTGTGTAGCCTAGGATTCGTTTCCTCTTTACACTTTTTAAAGGGCAAAATTTTCCGATATAAAATTTCATTTTCCATTACATAATTCTCATGAATGCGAGTGTGCGAATGTGTGCCATTTTTAGATGATGCTTGATGCAATGTATTAATGATGCCTTGAATGCCAACGTCCGTACTTTGCTCTGTTTTCAATTCGTCCAATAAGCACGGAAAATAATTAAGTGAAAACACTGGCGTGTAGACATCTCTGTCCCCTTCGAGATGATCAGGCTCTTGGGGGAGTGGTGCGACCGGTGCTCTGCTCAAAGCATCTGCTACGACGTTATGTGTCCCTTTTACATGCTTTATGATGCAACCCCATGATTCAATTTCATGCATAAATTTTGACAAGTATTTATTCTTTTCCGTATTCTTCAAGTCTACTAATGCAATGTTATCTGTGAGTACAGTGAATTCCTCACCCCACAAATAATCTTGAAACTTATTGATGGCCCATAAAATGGCTAAACACTCCTTGGGGCAAGTTGATAATTTCCTTTCTGTGAATGAAATTGCTTTGCTTGCAAAATAGATAGGCCTTTCTTTACCATCAATAATTTGGATTAAGACTGCTCCGAATCCCTCATCGGATGCATCTGTACGAATGAACAATGGTTGTGAGTAATCAATCGCATGTAACATGACTTCTTCACACATGGCTTTTTTAAGTAATTGAAACGCTTCTTCATGTTGAAGTTTCCATGACCATCTTACTTTCTTTCTCAGTAATTTATAGAGTGGTGCTGCGATTCGAGAAAAATCTTTTATGAATGATGAATACCAACCACACATGCCATGAAATCGCAATAATTGTTTAACATTTTTGGGAGCAGGAAAATCAATTATCGCTCTTATCTTTTCAGGTTGCATTTTTATTCCATCTTGTGCGATGATGTGACCGAGAAATGTTATCTCACGCTTGCAAAAATATGACTTTTGAATGTTCATAGAAAGGTTTGCTTCAGCCAATCTGCGAAAAACTAGTCTCAAGTGTTGGATGTGTTCTTCCAAAGTTTTTGAAAACACAACCAAATCATCATAATAACAATAGCAGATTTTGTGTTCTAGGCCAGATAAAACGTTGCGCATGAGAAAATTGTATGTCCTCGGACAATTCTTGAGCCCAAAAGGCATAACGAGCCATTCATACAAGCGGCCATTTGAATAAAAAGCTGTCTTTTTAATACTGTCTTCGGTCAAGGGAACTTGCCAAAATGCAGATTTCGTGTCAATTATTGAATAATAACCTCCCTCAGGGAGAAGACGCAGTATGACGCTAGCTTTGGGCATTGCTCCTGCTGCCTTCTTTGTGATTGCATTTAACTTCTTATAATTTATTGTCATACGCCAAGTGCCATTAGGTTTCTTTCTCAAAACAGGATTAAATGCGTATTCGGAATTGGATGGTCTTATTAAACCATGCTTTAACAGTTCATTAACCTGTTTATCTATTTCTGCTGCTGCTGTAGGTGGATAATGCCTTGGGTTCTCACAGATTGGAATATCCGGTGAGTCAATTTTATGCTTTGCAAAATGTGTACAACCAATTTTCCCATCTAACCTTGCAACCGTTGGAAATTCTTTCAAGAGGGATTTAATTAAACCTTCTTCTCTGCTAACCGGTGGCAAATCATTATTTTGTAAAGTGAGAAGAATTGACATGGAGGAATGTGCAGTCTCACTGTTCCCCATGTGATTGTACAACGGATAATGCTGATGCACACTGTCAGCAAAATGGAACTTTTTATTTATGTATTCTGGGATGATGCCATACGCATGAATTATGTCTGAACCAATAATAAGATCATGCAGTAATGTTTCCGCAACCATGAATTGATGATTAATGAGTTTATGCCCTAGTTTAAGATGCAATGTGACTAACCCGACGATGTTAAGCTCCGAATTATTGCCACATTTAATTTTTAGTTTAAAATGACCAAATGAACCAGTGAGTTTGCGTGCTAATGCCATACTAATTAATGAATATGATGAACATGCATCAAGAATGCCTTTTACTACTCCATTCATTTGTCCAATAGTGAAAAGTTCAACTGATGGAATAGGTGGTTTATTTGATAATAATGGGAGTATGCCTAGTTGGGACATACTTGGTTGCTCCCATGTCCGTTTAAAGAACTATTTGAAGATTGAGGTTGATTGGCCTGACTCCACATTTGCCAATAATCGAATGGGTTTGATGCCATTGTTGGGTGAGAGAATGGATTATATTGGGCATTATTAAATGATGATTGTTGTTGTTGCTGGGGTGGGTTGGGATTCTGTCCCACCATTGCCATAATTTGTGGTTGAGCTGTGCAGTCTCTAGCATAGTGACCAAAAGTTTGACATTTATTACACCGAATGCTACTCATATCTCTACCCTGAGGATTTCCTCCTCCTCTGCCTCTATGTGAATTTCCATTGCCTCTGACATTTCCCCTATTACCATTATTACCACCGTTGTAGCGATGACCTCGGCCACCACGATAATTTGAATTAGAATTTGAATGTGTGTTTGAATTTGAATTAGAATTGGTTTGTCTCTGTGACTGTGAGTCTGTTTGTTGTGTTTGTCTGTCATTATTAAAATGAGATGGACGATAAGAAGAATTTCCCCGATGAAAATAACCTCGACCTCTGTGTCCATTAGATCTGTTATGAAACGAGCTTGTTGCATTATCATGAGACTTGTTTGCATTATTCTTGTTTTCCTCTTGCTTCTTATCATCTTTAATGCCATGCAAAGGTGGAAGCTCTATTTGAATGCCATTTTTGACTTTACTCTGTCGTTCTAAACTGCCATGAACGACCGTCACTCTGCTTAAGAATTCATCTAAGTTCTCCATGTCAGAGTCATGAATTTGAATACCAATGCTCGGATTTAATGAGTCTCTGATGTGAGATAATAAGTCTTCCTCTGTAGCTTCAGCCGGCGCAATCTGCTTACCCAACGCATACATTTCAAAAATAAATTGATGACAAGGGTCACTCAACTTCTGTCTACGAGTGAACCACAATTGATGCCTGTGCCTTTGGGTTTCAGGATTGTCAAACCGCTTCTTAAACTTTGATTTAAAATCTGTCCATGACTTGATTTGCGTGGAACATGCATGATGCCATAGTTTGTATTCTCCTTTTAAGATGCCTGATAGGTATGTATGAAAATCCGCTGTCTCATAACCCTGGGCATGAAAATACTTTTCTAAATCCTTGTAAAATGACTCTGTCGTCATTTGCTTTGGATTATACTGAGGAATTTCTAAGTTGGTATTGACTTGCTTGACTTTGATAGTCCTCTCCACGTTACCCTGATCCTTCATGATGTCTTTCACAGCCTTCACTTGCTCTGCTGTTAAAGCCATAATTGGACCTGGCGTGTCCAATTCAGATAAATCAGAGCACAATAATCTGTCTGAATTGCTCCTATCTAAAGCTCTTTCTTTCCTGCTATTTTTCTGTGCTTTAGACAAGTCTGCATCAAAACGACTGTATGGATTCTTTTCCTTATCTTTATCCAGTTTGTCGATATGTAAATTAATCTATGTAGATGGTTTATGTTACGACTTGTCTTGACTTAATTTGACTAAATGTACTTACGTGATGCGATACAAAATAGTGATGACGATGATGATGCCTCTAATAAATGCTTGAGTTAGTGTGTTTGTCCTTGAGATCTTTGGATCTTAACTTTACAATAATTATGAAATGAAATGAAATCTATTCTTAAAACCAAAATGAACTGTGAATTGAGTTAAAATGCCTTAATTTCTTGCGTTTAAAATGCTCTCTTTTCAATGTAATGACATGAGACAAAACGGATGATGTCTCACGACTTAATTCTAACTGAATTGTTACTTTTTCTTTAAAATTCTGACATGAGACCAAAATATGATGACTGTCTCACGCCTTCTTTAAATGAACGATTCTGCTTTTAAGCAACTATTCCTTCAGAAAGCGAAAGAAAAAATGCTCTTCTGTACCTTAGACACTTGTTGAGTGGGTGTGGTCACGGTGTCGTCTAAGAACGATGAGTCGTCGTCTACTTCCACTGACAGGAATGATGACACTGACATTATCCGGTCGTCTCACGTTTCTCGGCCGGATATTACGACGTCTTTATTTAGGGTAATGTACTAAAACTCATAAATATAGGATCGTATTAGTACACAATTATTACTTTGCTTTTTCTTTGATATTTTTAAGACGAAGGAGTCTAAGCTTGAGCTCACGAAAATTGAGTTTACTTGACGAATCTACTTTTTCTTCAACAGATAAAAATTAAGTACACGATACAAAATTCGTTACGGTTTTTATGAAGAGTTGAAGGGTAGAACTGGCAGGTGTCGTCACGTATAGAATATGGGGCTCCAGGGACCCTGATGTGTATCTGACTGCGTATCTATGATGCCTCTAAGGACCCAAGGGATGCTATGGATAGATGGATGATGATGAGTGTGTGAGATGAGGCGACGTGAGCCAAGAGAGAATGACAAAGACGAGGAGCTTGGATCCGAGTCTTGTTTATTCTCCAACAACTAATGATAGACTAACTAATATAACGAAGGTGATCTCTCCTCTGGAACGCTCCATCATCATGAACATATATACATCACATATCATACACATACACGTATCATATCATATCCATACATATCCATACATATACATAGGAAGGTGGATGTGAGTGTGGACATAGCCGTTACAGCCATGCCTCCTTTCATGTGCACAGTGTGTTGTCTTCTAGCACGATGCACCGTGCGGTACGCCAATATTCAGGTTATGTTCATGCAAAAAGTGATATATACCGTGGAATCGTGCGGTAAGTTCCGCTGTCATGCCAACATTAACTAACAATGGAACATCACCAAGTGTAAATAGCGCTTCCGCTTGTTACTTACATATGTTGTGAGGGATGCAGTGTGAGTAAGTGTGGTACCCTTGGTTTCTGTGAATCGGCCCCTTAAGGGACAGTGGGAAACAATAGTTCAAAAATTCCCTTATGGATAGCAGCATTCGTGCACCCTCTCATTGTAAATTTAGAAAATTCCGAAGTTCAACACGATGAAGTATTGACGGGAACCCACAATTTTACAATACGGTGATCGGAAAAACGAATGTACGAAACGCCATGTACGAAACCTTTCCTATCATCCCTAATGTGTAGCACATCTTTTGGATTTGGAAGGCTGGGACTCCTGGCGGCCGAACACATCATCACGCTGCAAATGTGCCTTGACGCCTGTCAGATGGGCTTATTTGGCCTCTCCTTCTCCACCTTCTACCTCTGACACAAGTTGGAACGACGGCTCAAGATGTGCTCACGACTCCCTAAAATAATAGCGGGGCAGTACCGTCAGCTCCAGATCCTGGAACTGTTAACGAATGCATGCTATCGAACTATGATTCTACCTCTATTCCTTTTCCTCCCTCCTTTCACTCAAATCGTATTCAACGTTGTTGTTTATCTGGCACACAAGCAAGGCCAAACTTATATATCCGTCTGGGCCTTTCTGTTTTCCGTTCAGCTCACGGTGTCCTCCGTCGCGCTCCACACCTGTGCTGGAAAGGTGTACCAGAACTCCAAACGTGTCTTTGAATGCGTTCGGAGGGGGCATGTAATGGGGATATATGAAATGAAGGTATGCGTCTCCTTGTACCCTCTCCGACCCAGAGCGTGGTCAAACTTTGTGGACGACTTAATTCCGCTGAGAATACAACATTTGTGTACCCCAACAAGTGCCAAATTGATACTGATCCTGAGTTAATTCTGCTTATAGACGTTGCATGGATTCACAGATTCATTCATACGCAAAATACGTACAAAATTCGGGAAAATGACTCTGGTATTTGCCGTGGTCCTCTGCCTGATTGCAAAATGACCTACTGACTTCTATAAAGGTATGTAATAAGGTACTTTGTACCTGTAAATTACAATTTATTTGAGACATGCTGACTACTGGCTGCATGGCTGTAAAGTCCAGCTCATACTTTATGCAAACTAATTACAGATTTCTGAGTAATGCTCTTTGTTAAATAAGCAACAAAACATCAGTTGCAAAATTTGAAGCATAATGAGCATTAAACAGCATAAAACTTAATGCCATTTCGTATGTGCCATATTATTTGAGCAATGCTTACGCAATCACGTCTGTTTGTTTTGAGTAAACAGAGTGCCGACAAGAGGTACGTATACTGATAAACTTAAACATAAATGGGCTGATTGTGATGAAGCCTAAAACCTTGTGTTTATGAAAATCTTCAATGAGTAGTGGATTATTTTTCCCTAACTCCATATCAGTTGTTCCTACACTCTGGTGAAACCATGTCTCAAGTTTACAAGGAACAATGGCAGCCCTTTCCCCTCAGAGAGTGGTGGCAGTACATTCAAATACAAACACAGAAACTACAAACTGTTTTTAAACCTTTGAAGTTAGTGTATGCACCGCAAGTAGAGATCTACTACTGGGGACCTCAGTTTCAAAATTTGCAGGTGGGCCACCTCGCCCTCAGAATCATTGATCGTGGTGGGGAAGAGATTTACATCAGTCATTGGCCCCAGGGGCAGAAATTATCTTTCAAGTTCGATATGGAGGCTGAAGGTATGTACGTCCGTGGTGCTATTTCTACAACGTGAAGGTCTGGACAGTTAAGTATCATTACTTTTTGGGTGTTTAGGCAGGGCCCCAGACGAGTATCTGCACATCCCACACAACATGATCTATGCGGACAGAGTGATAGGATGGTGGCTCGCCTTTCTGGAAACTGCCAAGGCTGGGCACCAGAATTACAACCTTCTCCTCAACAACTGCGCCCAAGTCGTTCACCGGGCTCTCAGGGCGGGGAGTTTCCCTGCCCGCTTTGTCCTCTACACTCCTCCCTTGACTCCAGCAGGAGTGAAGGAATGGGTCAAAGGAGCCAGAGGAGTTACATTCAAAGTGAACTACCATCCTGAAATTTGAATTTGAAGACCTTTTTGTTCGATGAAAATTGAAGACCATTTTATAAATGAAATTGTAATTGTTTTGTTTCCGTAATACAAGTTTGCTCTTAACACCTAGCAAAGCTTAGAATGCCCAATTATGACCGGTTTGTCAGCATCCTCTTGTCTGTATTGGCGTCCAACGAGGGCAACCGTCCTCGCCTCGATGTCCTCGGCACCTTCCCCAATCAGCACAATTGACGCCATTTCCCTTTCGTAGCAGTAGTACGCCAACCAAACCCTTTGGTCTGGGAACGTTTGCGAGAGATGGATGGCGCCATGGTCGGCCGAAGCTGTAGCCATCATGACATGTCCGAACTCTTCCATAACTTTTCGCGCCTTCGTGTGTAACTCCACCTCATTTGACCCCTCCTCAAAAGTTAGAAACGTTCCCTTTGAAAACATCACCCAGTCCCGCCCTTTGAAAACCTCTGCATCCATTATGACGTTCACAATCTCCAACAACCTGCTGGGGTTCTGTTCCGGGAGTTCAGGAAACAGGCGTTTCTCCATTTTCTTGAAAACGTCGTTCGGGTTCGTTGTCGTAGACACGTACATCTTGTCCGGGGATAGCTCGATTTCTTGAATGACAATATGTACCCTTCCTTTAGAGAAAATATTAAGAATTATTGCTGTGTACTACCTGCCAGTGCCAGCTGATCCACAGGTGTCCCCTCTTCTTTTACCTTCAGGGCACTTGTGTCAA
>JAQIWU010002244.1:0-12825 GCA_034696445.1 Isotomiella minor
GAGGCCTCTTATCCTTAGAACCCTTGGGCCTTCCGCTACCCTTCTTCCTTTTACGAGGAGGCGATTCTGCAACATAAACTGGCACTATTCTTCTGACCATTGCAGAGCGGCGAAATCTTGTTAAAGAAACACTACGCAATGGTGGTGGTGATGGAGCAGTCTGAACAAAGCTTGGTGTTGATGACGGCATAAAAGACGTGGAGCGGATGAGCGAACAAGGTAACTTTGGCCGTTGTTGGGAAGTCGATAAGACAATTGGACTTGAAGAGCTCATCATAGAAAGAATCGTAGAAAGATTCAGTATTTGTGGATGTGAACCAGTGCCAACAGAAGGATCCTCAGGAATCAATATTTCTGGAAGAAGATCATCATCGAATGCGTTAGGAACAACTGGGCCCTCCTGGTGTGGCTGTGATGACGTTGATGATGAACCCTGTAATTGTAATATTTAAAAGTCAAGCAATTAGTAAAAGTCACCTGTCACAAAACAGGCGTCAATGCCCTTACTTTCCCTGCCTGGAATAGCGGCTCCTTGTTGGAAGACGTGCCAGAAGAGGACGAAGTCGGAATAATCTGCCATTCTGTTCCTTTCCTCGCCAATTTATGTACTGGTACACGTTTGATTGGCGTCGAAGTCGTCAAAGGAAGCAACGTTCGCTTTATCTTTCGTATCCTCCGTTGAAAAGAAGAAGGATTTTGAAATTGTTGCACCGTTGATGGTGGTGCTACTGCCTCCACTGTTAGAGGAGGTGTCGAAGACGAGTTTGGTTCCGGTTCCCCTTTATCTGTTTTTTGTTGAGGAGCTTCCAAGTGATTTTCTTTATCCCCTTCAAAGGCCGCTATGGCTGAAGCTGGCTCCGGTATTTCTTTTTGGGGACTGGGAGAACCAACGGCTAACAATGAGGCTAGCTCTTGTTCAATTGCTTCTGGAGTCATATTTAGCAAATTTGGCAACGGCGGCAGTTCCTGTTGAGCAAAAAAATCAAGGATGACTTCGTCGTTGTCGTTTCCCTTTTTTGGACTTGGTGGTGCAGGTGCAGATTCGGGTTGCGGATTCCTGGCCTCCCATATCACCTTCTTCGCTTCCTTCCAGGCTAACTTCGTCAGTTTGTCCTGAACCCCAAGAAGAAGAAGGCTGTGGGAGGGCGAATTTGGATACTTTGATGACGGTGGTGACGCTGCATTTTCTTGATCTTTCTTCTCTCCGTGTCCCTCATCATCACTTTCCTCCGCTTCAGAGAGTGACTCTGGCGTTGGTGGCACTGAAAACAAAAGAGTAAGGACAATAGAAAACGGACATAGACATGATAAGCAAAATGTGCTTTTTTGGGTCCTAACCTGGAACGTAACTCAGACCAATTGTCAAAGTGTCACACACTTTAGCCAACTTGTCAGTCACCTCGTCGACTCTATCCATCTGGCCTTTCATCCTTGCAACCAAATCTGACAATAAGTCCTTACAATTCCAATCGCTGCAAGACGTCGGCGTCGACAAGGTCATCCCTTTTGACTCGTCCTGCTTTTCCGGAGGATTAACTACGAAAGACAGACTAAATGAATGAAGGGTTTTTACTTGACCTCGTTTTTTACTCACCAGGGTCTTGTTCCTCCTGAAGGGTCTCCATTCCCTCCTCCTTGTCCTGAGAAAGGGAGGATGGGACAGATGGACAAGTTGATTGACCTGACGACTCCGACAGGACGACGACGACAGGTGGGATGCTAGGAGCAGTCTCCTCCTCCATTATTGGAACCGGACCAACGGTCAAGGTCCCATGAGGGTACACTGAGAGATGCATCGGAGACCTGAAGTCCTCCATTCTATTTTTTTGAACCTTCGACCAAAAAATTCAGTCCAATGTCCAAGGGCCTAAAAACAAACAACAAATAGAACGAAGACCGAACAAAACAAACGACACTCGAACTCGACTCACAACTGTGATGATGATGCTTATGGCAGATCAATGGGGTGGACTGATACGGGGGTTATCAATTCACCCCGTGTGGACAACAGATTTATGGTGATGCTGATGTCATTCTACCTCTTTCTCCAGAGCAGCAGTTAGTCGGATAAGGTACGTCCCAAAAAGCTTCCTGAACGCTTCAACACGTGTCAACCTGCCTCTCGAGCAATTTTGACTCTTATCAAACTGAGGCAAGTTGATACAAAAGTATATTGGCAATTAAACCTTCATTTATTCAATCAAATCTATTTTTTTAATTTTGTGGGGGCACGACATTCTTTCGGAAATTATCTCCCCCCATCATATTTCCAGCAGGGCTGTACTGGCCTACCACCACGACATTTCCATTGGACCCCTTGGCTGCCCCGATTCCCAGATGGGTGGACGCCTTCCAAACAACCCTGGATAATTACAGCATTTTTAGGGACTTCTATGAATTATTCGTGAAATTACTGTGTGAAGTGTCCAGTATTCATGCCAAAGCCAGGGTTGTTGAAGTTGTAATTCTTGATTTCATTGTACCAGGAAGTGACTGCACTGTTGACCGTGTCACTCAGACTCCCTCTCCCTCCCCCAGCCATGTAAATGTTTTCCCCATACTTCCCTCCAGAGTGCTTGAATTGACCACTGCTTGCCAAATAGTCGGCCCATTTTTGTGCAGAGGCTTGAACCTATATAAAAAGATAAGATGTTATAGTACCACTTTGGGGGCTTGAATTGAAACTTACGGCACTGTCCAATGTCATGGGTGGACCCCCATGCTTTGCCCTATAAAAGTTGTGTTGGGTGAGACCCACTTGTTTGTAGTCTATACATTGTCCCAAAAATTATAGTGTCTTTTCAATTGTTGAAGAAATGTACAGTCTTACCTTCATCTTGACAATTGGTTGAGTTCAAGCCAACAATGGCGACCAACAATAGGGAGAGACGCAGCATGGTTATAGACTCAAGTTATGGAGAAAGATTTTATGGAATGAAGCAAATTGTCCATTGGACCTCTCTGGTTTTTATATCTATTTGAAACCACAAGATGGATGTATTTGTGTCAAAAGATAGTTAATTATTACATCTCATCATCGTTTCAGTTCAGGATTTTGTTCCAAATGTGTCAGATTACAAAACCGCAATGTTTGCTCTAGTTTTTCGCAATTTGTGTAAATCTAATATGTCATTGTCCATAGAATGCGTGAGTGTGTCACCACCATCCCTCTAAGATTTGCAGATCCGCATTGATAGCTTGACATGAATGAGAACATGCGTAAAAATTGATGGGATGCACAATGCGAATCGGTTGTTCACCTAATGCGTAAATCAATTACTTTTTGACGGAGGACAATTTGAACTAGCAGCTTTAATTTATTTAATGACCTAAAAATTGTTTTGACATCTAGCTTTTCCAGCTAATAAAGTGATAATATAAAGAAATGTACAAAATTCAATCGATCTGACTCACTATTGAAAATTAACGTTGGTTAATTGGACACTTAATTAACTCTTGGGTTTAATTAATTAGTCATCTTCACTGTCCTCCTCCTCCTCCTCTTTCGCTTTTTTACTATGCTTCTGAAGGTACTTGAGATACTCCTTATCCTCCTTGTAGTCCTGTTGGATGGATATCCTCTTGGACTCTGGGATGAGGACGGGTCGTCCATCCTCAGTATGGTCCAGGTAGATGCTGGTCCTCCTCCCAGGGGTGATAGTAGTGGGAGGGGTTATTGTGGATGAGTTACCGCCATCCACTTCCTCATTCTTCTGTTTAAAGGGTCAAACATACAATGGATAATTGGAAAATGTCCTAATTTCACTGTACAATACTTACGGAAGTGCTGTTTTGGTGGTGGAGATGACTCTTTTCCTTTTCATGGGGCAAACTGAGCCTCCGTTGGTAGTTCTTTATGGCTGTTCCCATTCTGCAGCTTCTTTACAAAGTTTCAACACTCTTGCTTCGACGGTGTCAAACGAGGAACTAACCTCTTAAGAGTTGTAAATAAATATGACCCGATGAGGTTATAGACGGAAAGTGATACGATGATGCTACTATAATTTACACAGCGTGACTCGAAAGTATTACATGGAGAGATTCATTGAATAACTCAACTCTCTTTTAACTGAACTCGTTAATTTACAAACAATGGAATGGACTGATTTAATTTAATGGACCGCCGCCATATGAAATGAGAGAGTGCTTGAGATTTTTTGCATGCATGCATACGTAATTTGGACATGCCTCTGAAATTTGCAATTGCGACACACACACAATACAGAATTTGATGAAGCTGAAGCTATGAACTGTAATTTGCAAGTCTGACGACACATAAAACAGGCTCCCCACTCGTAAAAAATGAAATGAAATGAAGAGGATAAAACCGATGATAATTATTATGATTACAGAGATTATTATTATTCCAGTCCAGAGAGACTGAATGGATGGATGGTTTAGTTTCACTGATGGATACTATTTAGTTTGTGTAATTGGCACGTTCATCTCGCTTTTTATTTACGCATCGTGTTAACATGATTCTGTTACATGGACATGATTACGACCTGGACCTGGGCTATGGAATATTTAGTAATGGATCGTCTTCGTGACGTGAATTTTTTGGCTTGTGACTGTGAATCTGGACATCAAATAATCACAGAAGTCAAACGATGATCTAACATAACAAAAAAAGGTTTTGAGACTTCCACATGTCGACGTTAAAAATACTCAAAACTACATTTGTTTGTATGCGAAAATTTTCATGACAAAATGCTGAATGGGGGTACGATGATCTACGTAATTCCCTAATCCATTGCTTTGTCAAAAATGGCTTATCTGATTGGGTAGTTATCATAATTGATGGCGAAGTGGGTATAGTAGACCAAAATGCTAGTAAAATTACCACACCATTGCCTTCTTCCCTACCAAAGGACAAAGATGAAGACTACCTTAAGTGCCTTTCTCCTTACCTGCTTGGCGTCCGTTGCAGTGGGGCAGAATTCCACAAACGTTCTCATCAGTCTCTTTGCCACGTAAGACTTAGACTTTTCTAAGAAACATTTCTCTAACTTTTATGTTTTATGTATAGTGATTTGGGTGGTTGCGACGACTTATCAGCGTGTGACTTGTTTGTCAAAATCCATTGTCAAAAGGCGCTGGAGAATGAGGTCAAATGTGGGGAGACGGGTAACATTTCCGACGACAACTTTCCAGTTTGGCCGGATCGGTTCACCTTTGCCTACAACCCTGCAGAGCAGATGAAGTGGAGGTTTGAACTTCGTGATGCTGACACCTTTTTCGACGACGAGTATGCCATCCTTCATTTGACCGTGGAAGAGTTCCTAGCCACGACTCCAACCCTACAAACGAAAAGGATCACGATCCCTGGGAATAAAGGGTACTTTTACATTCATCGTAGGGAGGCGTAGGGTACCATGATTTTTGGACAAAGTTTAACTGTACAATTTTTTGGTTTATGATTATTAAAATTCAATGAATAACGCATCAAGGATTCACTTCACATTACATGATGTATTTTAATCTTTCACAAATCAAATCATGCATTGATATTTTTGTAACATTTCCCAATGTTGAATGTGTCTTAAAGATAAAACAATTATAGATACATGGCCTTTGGTCTTATCACGTCGGTAGATAGATGATGATGTCGAGAATCCATAAGTCGGACGGTGGTGAAGGATTTTGGATTATGAAATTTAGATTACAATTAATTATGCCCCCCTATAAACTGTCATTGAGTATCAATTTCAGCGTGAAAACTAACCATCAATCAAGCTATAGGCTAACTACTACAGACACAAATGTTAGAACTGGTAACGAAGGTGTATGGTTTTGAAACAAGAGAGTTAAAGATGTGGGGAAAGGAGAGAGAGTCTACAACATATTGATGAAGTTATCATTATTTGGCAAGCTCCTTGTGTTCCCAATCAATCAATCTATTAGACAGTAATTTGAGTCCATGCCAGGACAAAAGAAGCAATTAGCCCGTTGAAATGGATAGATACATAGGGTAGCTTTGGTTGGTTGCGGTTATATGCTGCCAATTCAATTCACTCTTCTTTTCTTTGTGACAATTCCAATCCCAATCCTATTCATTCATCCATCACAGACAGAGAGAAAGAAAGAAGACCACCGTAGATAGTAGACTTCTAGAGTCGGTTATCAAACTGTGAAAGTTCATCAGGTTTTCTGGAAAAAAGACAGGGAAAAAAATGAGAGAGAGACTTCAAATCAAAGCCTTCATGATGGACTCGTATTACGTATTAGATACATGGGAGAAAGCAAGAGAAAGTCAGTAGTTCATAGAATGTGACAAATTAGAGGAAGTTAATGAAGTCTGGCCTGGGAAAAAAAAAATAATAAACAACGTGGAAAATGTGTAGGATGTGGGAGAAGAATAGGGAAAATGAAACTGGCGAATTCTGGTTGATGTTTGGTATTATTGTAGTCTTTGAAGTTTGAAGACATTTTAATGGAAAATGTGTCTCTAAAGCCATTAGCCATTTTATTCTACTACCTTAAATTACTGTCACGGTATCGTTGAAACCATCCAATGGCTCCCACGTACGTGGAATGACCTGCAAACAAATATAAGTGAAAAAGTTATAGTCTTTTGTTGTATTGGCAGAGAAAATAATTTAATTTATGCAAGTTTCATGTTTCCCCCTGCCCCTTCTTTGTTGCAGAGTAGAAAGTTAGAAAAAGTGTTTATAAAAATAGAAAAAGCAATTAAAGACATAAAGTAAAAGTAGGTCTTTGGGAAGTAACCAAATCCCCTTGCAAGTGTCACATTACAGCAAATTGATATTTCCTTATATAAGAAGTATCTAAGTACTCACCTTGCTGATTGCTGCGATGAATATTGTCGTCAATTCTATTCCTGGTACAAAAGCATATCTGAAATAGTAAATAATCAATCATAAAAGGTTGTCGTTTTGAGTTGGAGAAAGTCGAGATGAATGATCTTCGCATTTCCATTACAATAATCCTCTAGCATGATTTGTATTTCGAGCACTCAAATAAAAGCTCATGATGATGAGTTATATTAAGCCCTTAGTCGCAAAATTAATCTCATTCTTAAAGGCCTCCGTCATATCTTTCCACGTCGTCATTTTTCTCACATAATAGTCTACATTCCCTTGGGATATTTTCTCTAAAAACTTATTTGCATAATGCTTCTAATTCGCACATATACGTGCCAGAATAAACATGAGGAATGAGACGGCAGCCCCTCCAACGATGAGGATTATCTCTAATGGGATGGAGTCATTCATTTTCATATTATTATCCGCAGCATCCTCCTTGTCTCCACCAGGGAAGCTTCCACCCACTCCTCCTCCCCTTGACCCTCCTCTCTCCATGCTGGAATGTATTAGAAAAACATTATTTGGACATGCTTAAGTAATGCAGTTTGACTATACCTTTTTACTTTTGATGCAGGTCCCCCTCTCACGCTTTTCTAGAAAATGTCACGTTCACTTATATTCGTGACAACCCAGGAAGCCTGTAGATATGTTCCTAGAATTGAAGTGATAGATAGAAAGTCACATAGAATTGCCTGTTTTGTCAGGAAAGGAAATAAGTATTAGTGAAGTGAGGTGTAGTAATGACTGTGGAGTGAAAACTCTTGTACTCTAGTTCCTTGAGTGCTTTCTCTTCTGCCTACACACTCATTCCTAATGATTTGTCTCACTACGGTATAAAATGAAAATGTTATTCTACAGAATCTCCTAGATCAGTTTCTGAGTTCCCTGCTATTGTGAATTGTTTAAAAGTCTTGACAATGGAGAAAGTTGGATGGAGACTATAATTGCACGAGGTTGATAAAAGAGGTTGTGACAGACAATAGAATGTAGAATGCCTCTATCTCTGAACAAAAACAGTGTTGTGTAGTCGACGGACAAGAGAAGACTGGATTAGGTTAGATGGAAGGAGATGAGTGAAAGCAGCTCTCTCAAGTAAATTTAGGATAGATTGGAGTGGAGAAAGTCGAGGGAACTGTTGCGCTTCTGTTCCTGGTCTGTCGAAGTAACTTAGTAAGTTGACTAGTTTTGTTCTTCGTGAGACAAGTCAGAAGAGCCTATGTACGTAAAAGTCTGGGTGAAAGTGGATTTTATCCACTCAACTCTCACAGACTCCCGTCGTGAATTAAAGTACATTCATAAGACCCTCCAAAGCCTAACTTTCTCTCGCCCTTGTTTTAACACTTTAAGCATAAACTCTGATGGAAAAGAGAAAGGAGACGGACGAGTGAATTGTAGACGTGGACGTGACTTTGGCTGGATAATTTACAACACGAGATGTAGATGTGGAACCCTTCCAATATCTCTCTTCAGTATCATAAAATAAAATCATCCTTTTATGTATCACGCCATTCCATCATCGATTTTAATAAGTGGATTATTCATTTGTCTAGGTTTCCAGGAAGGACTTCATAGATATTTGCTCCTTGATTTGATGCTTTCACCGAGTTTTGACATGTATGGAAATTATCCATCCCACTGAACTTGCCGGAAGCTTTTTGAGCTTGTCGTTATTATTAAATGGAATAGAATGTAGATTACGAGATGGAATATAATGCTGGTATTTGATGTGGTTTTCAACAATAGTTGTTGTTTGTGATGCTCCACCTAATAATCCCACCATATACGAGCTTTATACTTTCTCTTATTGCTTATAAATCCTAAGCTGTTTGTGATTGCTTACGCAAGGGACTTCCACAATATTATTTGCAAAGGATGTGCAAAGAGAAAGAAAGCAGTGATGGAATTCAAAGTCGAAAATATTTCCCATAAACAAACTTTTCTCAGAAAACCGTGAATGTTTTCCAAAATAAAAATTTCACACTTCTAAACCACTCAAAAAAAAGTTTTAATGGGCAACTATTAGGAAGGAGAAAGGTGACACTTTGAGTGTACAAGACCTTCACTGACCTACTTTCACTTGTTGATATAGCCCCCATGATTGATGATTAAGTGTTGCGCAGTTTCTCATTTTATGAGAGTGGTGGAAGTGACGTGCAGAATTGAATTTTCATCTTTGCGACACGACAATTTTCGGAAACGTGCTTTGTTTAGTTACCTGCAGCTTCGTACTCTATCATATTTATGTGACGTAAGGATTTTGATGTTACATGTCTCTACATTTTCTGTCCCCTCAAGAAAAATGAAGGTTGTGGGAAGGTGTGGTGAAAGTCGAAATCATTTAATGGAAAAATTGTTGGGATTTATGTCCGAAGTGTGTTTGTATTTACGCAAGGAGTATAATCTATGGTCACGGCATGGAGAGAAAGTTATGTTATATGTTTACTTTTGGACCCTCGTAAAACAAAGAGAGTGAATAAAGCCAATTTGTATTCAACAAAGGGATAAAAGGAAATAGCATGGGGTGGATCAAGATCTGCTGTTGAGTTCAGAGTTTGTTTGTTTTCCCAATATCCCCGTCTTCCTGTTGGAGAAAGCAGGGGACGACAAGGTGAAGAATAAATTAAAGTGAAAAGGAAATAACAAAAGGAGACCATAAGGAAGACAGGAAAGACGGGGGTTTGGGAAAACAATTGGCTATTCTTCTCGTCGTAATGCGAGTTTTACATTTGCCCTAGGTTGAGAAACGTTTTATTTATGACGTATACTTATTCGAAGCCCTTATTCAGGGAGCCAAAGGGACATTTACATTGCAATGCGGGTGGGTACTACTGTTGGACAACATGGACCGACTGGATTACAAAGCTGACCACAGAATAGGGATGCATTGAGTCCGTAGTTTACTTCCTTTTGTTATCTTATCTTCTCTTGGAGAAAGCAATGAGATGATCAAAGATTATACCCTGAAAGAGGAACTGTAAGCTGTAAGAATAGAAGGAGAAAGTTGAGAAGAGTAGATCAAAACCAAACCAAAGAAAAGACGACCGACTATAAAGCTGAATTTTATCATTCCACAGAATGTAGTAGGTTTAATAAACCTACAGACAGAAGTTGTGAAACGAATAGGATAGGGTTAGTGAGTACTTTGCAAAGGACACACAGAAAGGAAAACATAATATCAAATTCAAACACTGATCTCCCTTCGACCTTTTGTCCTTGTGAGTGTGTGTTATACAATGTGTGTATGCACACGTGTCCTTAAATAAATATAGTCCCTTATTTGTAAAGGATGAAGGACATCCTCGAAGGCAAGGTTGATTGAGTGAAGGACTGATTGCAGAAGAAGACATTTTTAGATGGATGGATTGACGCTATAGGTAAAGCAGACAACGGGTAAAAAAAGCACCTTCCTAGGGTCTCCTTAAAGTGTCACCACTATCATCTTGTGTTCATTATGTGAGCAGAGGATAATGGATGAATGCAATCAAATGTTACTGTTTGCAACAAACGAGAAGAAAGTAAATAATCAGGCATGCTTTCTCCAAACCAACCACAGAACAGAATAGAGACTCTCCAAAAGATCTCCTTTCTTTCATATGCTTTCTCTACAGTAAATGAGGGCAAACGTGAAGAGGGGAAGTGAAATGGAAAGTGAGGTACATAGAAGGTCCTTGAACGAGAAAAGAGAAAGTGGACAAAGTGGACGCAAATGGTAAAACTGAACAAAATGAAACCGGACTCACTTATAAAGTGCTCTTATAGAACCAATGAATGTGCCTCATCACATCTTGTCTATTATCATCAACACGAATGGACGATGGATGGTGAGCAGTTGTGTTGTAAATTTGCATGGGAGAAAGTGAAAGTCCACATGGTTTCAAAACTTCACTTTCTCTTGCTCTCATTTCAATGGATTTTCATTTGCCATTTATTTATTCAAGGTTTTGAACAAATCTCGTATTTGATGGAAAGAATTGTTATTGAAATGTCAAATGCACAAAGAGAAAGTGAATAAACTGAATGACAAAACTTTCCCAGGGTCTGCATCATTTCCCATTGCTTTTTCAATTTGGTTAGTCAAGTTCTGTGGATTTTGACATGGCCATCCTGTCATCTCTTTTATCTTTTTGACTGACAACAACTTCGAACGTCATAGGTCTCTGAAAACAGACATGTTCGAATTCTAATAAGCAAACTGTTCAACTATTGGCGGAAATAGTATGAGGGAAGCAACAGTTTGTCAAATTGCTGTGACAACTTGCTTCTAAAACAAAATATTATGCGCGCATTCTCACACTTTTCGTGCAAAAGAAACGTGCTTATAGCAAGTTGAACCATAGCATCTCAATTTACTTCAAAATAACTTGAAAGAAAAAAATCAACAGGTTTCCTACCTCGACGAAGTATCATGTCATGTCATGTCAGTAGGGTGAGTGTAACTACTGCTTTATTGATTCATCATCATTGATTGATTGCCTATGCATGTGATCGATTAAATTAAATTGTTTTGATCTAGATCCTCAACTGTTAAGAAAGAAATAATGATGATGATTCATTTGAATGCAATAAATTGCAGTCATACTTCTTACTTGTGTCATTTCGTGTTGTGACATGCAATCCATTAGGTATTTGGTTTTGCCCAAAATCCATTCCATAATATCAGGAAAAATGAAACGGAAAATTATAGGACAAGGATTTGATTTAGCCTATGGGAAAAATGAGATATTTTCAGTTTCCTCATCAACAAAAACAACAGGTAAACTCAACACTGTAGATTTTATCTCGGAACACAACTTTCTCTTTCTCTCCAAATCGGAGACGTCTTATGTAAGTAGGGTAATTACCACCAAAAAAGAGGGCAAAATGCCGACTGACTTGACTTCCTTCTATAGAATGGACCAAAAGAATATTTTTTTACATAACATTGGTCGAATGAACGTAAACGGATATTCCACTAATAATCAGATTAAACACGATTTTTATGATATGCCTAAATTGCATGATCAGACGGACTTAACATCGATCCCTTTTATCTTTTTTGTAGATCAGAAGACAATTTCTCATATCCCTCACAGTCTCACGAATCGTTCATAAATCTGAGATTTCGATTTCTATCACTCGTTTCCCTAACTTTTTTTTTAGTGCAATGCTCATTTTTTTCTGCAAATAAAAACGCATTGACTCTTATTTTTTTTCCAATTGGCTATGAAACCTAAGTATCCAAATAAATATGTCAATTCTTCAATACGAAGAGAGACTGTTATATTGCTCCATTACGAAAACGAAGTTCATCACATCACGATATTGAAATAAAAAACAGAGTCCAATCAGAAATGAAAAAAAAAGTAAAGTGGAGTAATGCATAATGACATATCTAGGGGTGAGTGTGTGAGTGAGTATTATCTGCCGCACGTGCAAAATATATTGTACAAAACGAAGTAGTGTAAATTATTTAAAAAAATACTCAAGTATTTTAAACGGTTTAGGAATTGAATTATAGTATTGGATTGTTTGTAAAAAAAGTGAAGTAAGTCGAGTAAAAAAACCAGTTTGTATATATACAAAACGATTATAAAAGGTATTCCCTTATTTTCTAAAGCAAAAAAGTAAAACAATTAGGATAAGATGAGGAAGAAGCTTGATGAAGATAATATAACGAATGAGTGAGGAAAAAGAGGGTGCGGATGGATGGCTGAGCTGATAAGCTAATAAGTCTGCTTGCTAATACTAATTAACGACGACGGAAAGACATGCGTATGAGAATGGTGTTTGACATGTTGTTAAGTATGAGGACTTGTTGAGCACAATAACGTTTAGAAAGATTTAAGTCTTGCAATATGTAAGACTAAGTACAATTTGCAATATGTAAACGGTGATAAGTGAAGAGGACGTTGGATTCGAATTCAGAAACATTCAGCTTGTGAAGGAATTCTTCTGAACGACGTTAGTCTCAACGCCGTATAGCTTCGTTTTTGCTTTAAATTAAAATTGAATAGATCGA
>JAQIWU010002245.1:0-12825 GCA_034696445.1 Isotomiella minor
GCATTCATTATTCCCTCCTCTCGTTAACAAATGGCGCAGACTCTTCTCTTCTCTTCACGGGGAAAATTATTATAAATTTTTATTTATGGGGTTAACAACCACAGATAACGACCTCCAAAAAGCCATTTTCGTCTCGTCTCTTTTTACAAGCAAAAGGCAATTAAAGGGTGTAAGAGCCTATAAAAATGTGCAAAGAACAAGAAGAAGAAGAGGGTATCATCCTCGTCGAAGGTGTGCAGCAAATCCTGGTAGTCATTCTGGGGGCGAAATGGAAATACTGTTATTTTCACTAACAAGGAACATAACAACACAATAGGACAACAATCATAAACCTACATATTTCCGGACTCTGTTTTTTGCTTGTTTTCAAAATAGGATTTTAATTTGCATTCAAAAACAGTTTGGCTTAATTGTGATTGTGGGGGGCAACAACTAGTGGACTTTTATTATAGGAAGTGTCAGTCTTGCATGAGAAAAGGATCCGAAACTCAAAGATAATTTAGTCCAGATGTGAAACCAATGATGAGATGAGATGCGACTATTTTAGGGGATGACAAAGCTATAAAATAAAATGGAGTCTATATAGGCTGCGGTGAAGAGGATTTAATTTCTTCAAACTCTTTCCAAAACTTTTTTCCTTTCAATCTTCCCAAGTTTTAATTGAAAGTCGGTGAAATTGTGTGTGGTTGCCATTACACTAACCAGGCCAGGCCAACTTTCACCTTGATGATTTGTTTTAAAAGAAAATACTACGGATTTGGAATGCATGAGGAGATGAGCAAGTTTAAGGCATCGGGAAAGGTGAGATTGAGGAAGATAAAGAACTTTTTGGAAGCTTGGATGGATGGAGTAGTAAAGGGGAAACGTGCAAAATGTTGTACGGCAATATATTTCATTTCTCGTTTCTTTCATCCACATTTCATTTGATTTTATGGAGAATGAATCACCATTTGTTTAGTGGCCATAAAACGGAGAACGGAACGTACCTTTCATTTCGCAACTTTTACGACCCCTTCCTGGAATTGACATTCAAGCGTGGGGGAAATGGGCATTTGGCAATTTGAAATACTCTCTAGCATGTTTACTACACACACACATACACATACGGTCGTCACCCTCCTCTCGTCCCTAACTGCGTATCACCGTATTTTTAACTGCTTTCCATTATTTCCATTTCCACCCTTAGCGAACAGATGGATGGATACTTACTTGGTCTTTTATGAAATGGAACAACCAAGATGGGGGAGAGCGTCATTTGGATAGTTTTTTGCAAACGAGTCCATTGGGATTTTAAACCCTCAACTTCTCCCTTGCCTACACTACTTTTGTGCGTCTTTGTGCAATTAGGAGATAGGATGTACGGTTTGCCAAATTCCAAACCAAGGAGCCTAGATAAATTGTTGCAGATGCGAATAAATACAACTGCTATTGTTGTGACAAACGTTTGAAGAAAGGGTTTGAAAAAGGCTCTTTAGACCTAACAACTTTCTCCACAACCAAACTCTTTTTTGTCATGATTTGATTTCGAATCAATACTCAATCAATCATGGTATGCCTAAAAAACTAGTAAATATTTGACATTGCCTGCCTAATTGTGCATGAATTTGAATACCTTCCATAGATTTGATGAGAAGGAAAAACGCGCGTGCCTCTCTGCCTTATTTATTAAGAAACTCCAGAGGGTGTCACTTTAGTAAAATGAGGGGATCAGATCAGAAACTTGTTTAACAAAAGACTCTATCTTCTGAATCCCAGCGATTTCAATAAATGGGATCCTCATTCCATTCGAGAGAAGGGAGAAAGAAAGGGAGACGAATGATGAAGCAAAGTTCTCTTGCAGCTGCCTTTTCTTTCTCCCATCGTCGTCATGGTTTTGTCATTTGCAGAGACCTCAACATCTTTTGCCTTTTGCGTGTTGGAGGCTATAAAAGTTTGCACATGGTGAATGCAATATACGCATATTTGCAACGATCCTGATCCTTCTTCCTCCTTTCCTTTTCAGTTCTTGTCGCCAAATGAAATGAAAATGATTTTTATGTGTGAAGAAAATGCGTGCAGTGGAAATATAAATGAAAAGCTTCTATAGTTCACACAAAGGGATACGGTTTTGCATCACCAAATCCTCAACCCAAAAGTTCAGGGCCTTTCATTCAACAAAAGCAAAGCATGAAAGACGCTTGGAGGTGTGCAGAAAAAAATTGTTTTCGTCGTTGCGAAACATAACATTTAGCTTCTTTCCAATCCCAATCCCAAAAATGCAAGCCAAAGTTCTCTGATCTGCTAGCTTTTAGTTGAGATGCAGTGGAAAATTGTCATGTTATTGTGACTCTTCATCTACAGAGTTAAATTGCGGATGTGATTACGTACTTTTTCACTTGAATAAAGATGCAACGCATCGAAACGTGGTGATCAAATCAACGAATCAAAGTGCCCCATCCAAAGTATGTAATCACATCCGCAATTTAACTCATCTTTCAAACAAACGATGCACTCTGTTCATCGTTGAAGTCCTGACCTGGGGAAATTTTAAAAAAATTGTGGTATGTGTCGAACATTCTGATGGAAAAGTAGTTAATGTCATCGTTCTAAGATATTATTAACGACATATTATTATTTCATTATTCGTTCCCTTCTTCCATGCAACGGTTTTTTAATTTGTCCTGTCCGGTTTAATTGAAAAAGCAGACATGAAGATTTTCCGGACCCTTTCCCAGTCACATTAAATGCATTTACTTAATGAAGACATTCACTTACCAAAAATAAATGTACAAGGTTCAAAGATTTCTCACACAAAAGACGAAAAATATAGCGGATAAGGATGCGTTAATGTTGCCTCCTCCAAGGTGAAATGAAACACTTTTATAAAGTTTAAAGACTGCAAGATTATTGAGGCCATAAGTTTTCTTGGTGGTTTCTTTCTTGCTTTCATTTTTTTTTTGTAAATTGCATTTATTATCATGTGTTCATCCTAGCGATGATAATAATTGGATGCAACATGAATTTGCAGCAACAATCCGGTGACCAAACTGGTTAAACTTCTAAAACAGACTCACTGAGACAATGCACATTTCTCTAACACCCGACGTTAGGGATGGTTATTATCTATTTGAATGACACTATAAAATGCATAATAGCTATATTTTAATCTCGTGCTTTATATAACTTTGCAAAAGTCCAAGTTGCAAAAATTGAAAGTCAGCCACCATTAAGAAAGAAGTATAGTTAGTGTACAATTCGCAGTAGTGAGGTAGGTATAGGATTAAATTTGCAAGAGAAGCAGAAGCATAAGATTATTATTATACGAATTACGAAATAAAATTATATTTTATATGCGAAACTTGCATTTCATTTTGCATTTCAAGGTTTAATATTTGTGTGGTGGTCTAGTGGTGAATGAAAGTTAAAAGTTTCAAGTTCAAAACTTTTGACAGTGATTACTAACGTGAGGGAGGATGAACTTGTTAACATTGTTTTAGTCGAGTCAGCCCACGTTTATAACCGCCCTAATTAACTAATTGAGGTTCATTTCTTAATGGGCTTGAGGAAAACCACCAAAGAGAAAGAAAAATGATTAGGAGTGCACGATTAAATTAAATGCAATTATAGAAATAAATGGACAGTATGGCATCAAGCTTTTAATGATGACCAAGTCTTAATTGAAGGAAGATTCTCTGCATTTTAATAAATGCGGAGAATTAATAAAAGTGTCATTATCCCTTCATCAACGTAAAAATAAACGAGATGGAAAGGAAAGAATGGAATGAAAGCGATACGCAAAGTGAAAAAGTGTTCGAATTGAATATTTTACAAGGAATTTTTAATGGAACAAGAAATGAAGATCTTCCTTCTTAAATTGAAGAAGGAAATATGATCTTTTTTTACACTCTCATTTTCACATACTTTTACTCTCAATTCATCTCAACACTTCTCCAGTTTAAGATGAAGAGGATCATTACGTTATGTACAGAGCAAAAATTTTCGCCCTACATAAAGTAATATTACTCCCTTCCCCCACCACCTCATTATTCTTCTTCAAGGAACTGGTCGTAAAAATAAGAATTCTGCAGAAGAGTGAGGGGGGAATGAGCTTTGAGTTGTTTGTAAAGAAGAATGAAGAAATGAAATGTGAGTTACTAAAATGTAAAGTCGTGTCACTAACGCTCTAAAAGCAAAAGGCAAAACAGTCGTTTGTCCAGTAAAGTAAAACTTATTTTGAACTCTCTGAAAAGAAAAACATTGCAATTTTAGAAGTAGGACAAGGAGGACAGTAGTAGTGTGTATCAGCTTGCCTCCCAAAAAAGCTACATTTTACCTTACAAAAGCATTTTACACAAATTTGCTAAAATGCGACACATTCAAAGTTCAGTTTTCTTACACTCACACTTTAGTACAACGTTTAAGAACTAGTCTCTGAGTTTGTCTTAAAAAATTGCATAATCCGCAGCAAAAAGCTTTTTTTGGTGCTCTTTGGCTGATGAAACCCAGCCTCCTTCCTTTCCCTGTAACAACAAAGTACAATACGGCTTAGCTGTTACGGAAAATGTACATTTGACATTTATATAAATTCAACAAACAACAAGTCGAAGCACCAGAAAAATAAGATACATAACACATAACAAGTTGCATTGAATTCAAGAACAATTCAAAGAATTATCGTAACTTTTGTACAACAACATGTCGCCAAGAAAAAAAGTGTCATGAAAACATTTAATTTAAGTTTTCAACCTCCTTGGCCTTATCTTGGTTTAATCGAAGTTTAAAAGTGAAAAATGAAGTTATCAAGTTCACATTAAATTCCTTTTTGGAGACTTTGTCTGGGATTGTTTACAATTTGTACTGAGAATTGAGACTTCTTTCCTGCTGCCATGGAGTCTCTTTCATTCCCACGCAGAATGCAGAAGAAGAAGTTGATGATGATAAGTTGAGGATTAATAATTCAGTCTTTAGATTTAGCAATTTTGCGTTTCGGCTTCAATTACAACGACGCACACACACACACTCAGACCATAAATTATACTCAATCGATACAATTAAAAGCTAATATGTATACGCCCGTTGTCGTACTTGTTCTCTTCTTAAGAACATAATTGACGAAGGATTTTGTGGTGTGTGTCTTTTATACCTATAACATATCAGTCTCATTTTATCGCTCGGACTGTGAGCTTGTGCTACATAACATGAGTGAGTTAAAGAAGAATTAGGTAATCCATCCATAGGAATTAAAGTTAGCAAGAAATCGTTATTTTCCTTGTACTTAGAGAACAGCTATAATCAATGGAGCTGTGTAAGCTACAATCTACACGATTTGGGTGGAAGGAAAAGAGGTAATTTAATATTTCAGGTGAAAGTTCAATATCTTTTCTGCAAATAGACACAGTGAAAGTGGTTGTATGTAGTGCCAAATGAATGGAGTGAAGTGAACCAACATTTGGCTATCAAACACAAAGTGAATTAAAAGAAAAGGCTTCATTCATTTCATTTCATTCCATGTCAACAGAAACACAATCACCCTAGGATTAATAAAAGGAGACAAAGGCATGGAGAAAGTTGGAAGATAAATACGATTAACCGCGTGGACGTGGACGGACGTGGGTGGACAGAGAGGCTTTTTACAAAACAAATAGAATAAAAGTTTGACTGCCGAATATTAAATGTTGAAGAAGAGTGAAAATTTGAACCGTCCGTCTCTTTCCCATCGTAATAATGTAGTGCAATTGACTGTTGAAAATTATTATTGCCATTAAACCGAGTGTAATATGTAGAGAGAAGAGACGAGAACTACAATCAATTTGCTTGCAAAACTCTCTTCTCTTTTTAACAGGCTTGTCGAGTTTTGAGAGTCTAGACTTGCATAAAAGAGATAAGGTATCTCCACAACGCATCTATTCTATCATCTCGAAGCTCAGAGAGAGGAACAAAACTCTCCAACTTTAGCAACAGCAAACGGACCGGTGTTTTACCAAACCATTCACATTCTCATCATCTCTCCAGTCTCAAGTCCATGCGAGTCCTTTTCCATATAAAAGCAAGAGCCAAAAGAAGAGAGAGAGTTTTGTCTACTTTCCTTCCTTTACAGGAACGGATATCATGTTTAGTTGCTCGGGAACAACCCTCTCTCGTTTCGGAGAAAGTTGAAACCATGACAAAGTGAAAGTATCTATATCCACCATTGCAAAGCAGTTTAAGTTGACGTAAAGTGGGGCAGAGTAGTAATTTAAAGTTTTCTTTTTCACAGACAGAAACATGCTAACATAACATAACAAAGTGGAAGTGATCGGCAGAAATATCTGTACCTAGAAACAGAGTTATTATTGCCTCACTTTGTTCCATTCCACTCAACAATTTCATATTTCCTAGAAGAAGATGTTTTGTGGAGGAGGGGCTCATCCTTTGATCAACATGAAGGAGACCAAGTACCGGTAACTTACTTTCACCAGTCGTAATTGAGAGTGGAAAAGTGCAATGAGGGGAAGATGATCAAGAGTTAATTGTACCACCCAAAGTTTTTGCACTTACTACTTTATGCCATGGATCTCTTGCACAAATTGCGGTAGTAGAAGAAGAAGAAGATTCCTTCTTCACTTTCTCCACTTTCACCACACACACACGCTTAAGGAACTGAGAGGAAGAATGTGCCTTAACGCTCAGTCCAACTCAGTGGGTCTGTCTCTGGTCGTACTTCTGGTGGAAGTAGTCGTCCTTCTAATGACGACTCTTCCCTTCGTGGGAGGCCATTGTTTCGCTCGACGGGATACTCAGACCCATGAAACCATTCAGTTTGCCAAACACGAGGGTAAAGGAGACGGGAGCTTTTACTACTACTCCAGCATCTCATCGCCAGGATTTCCTTCAGAATTTGAGACTCCTTATTCAAAATTTTACTACATAAATGCAACATACCTTCCCGGCCTGGAGAACAAGGACCCCGTCGTGAACATTTACCCCACTGAATTATTCATGGGGTGGAGACACCTGAACATCTTTGACGGGTGGAATCGCTACCGAGAGGTGAATTGGGACACGAGGCTGGTTCAAATCATCCTTGGGCCAGGGCAAGTCATCGAGATTCAAGTGTGCGTCCTCAATCTTTTTGACCACTTGAGGACGCGGGGACACTTTCACTCCAGATTTGGTTACAATTTGACACTCGAGGTGAGGAATTGGGAGCAGACCATGGCCTCCTCGCCTGTTGATCGGAAGAGGGGGTGTTCCCTTCGAAACTGCTCTTTTGCTGGAGAGTGTAAGAGCTTTCCTGGGACCAAGGGCTTGTAAGTTTATTCTTTCTTATCTTCATCATCTTCTTCTACTTGATCCTTTTGCTATGTTAACACTTCTACTTAGGGGGCTTAATTTGATTCCCCTCATTTTTCTTTCTCCGAAAAGAAGAAGCCACATAAAAACCTTCTTTTTTACTCTGAAAAAGTTGGGTGAAGAGGCGAGTTGAGATTGAGGTGAGAGGATGACAGAAAGAAAGTAGGAAAGGAGACTTATTATGGACGAGCACATCCCACTTCACATATTTAGTTACTGTGTTGTCAAATGTAATTAAAACGTGACAAAGACGTCTTCCGTACTTTCACCTCTCTGTGATTTTGCAAAAACTCCCACGCATTTTGCTCCATATAGGACTTTTTGTCTGTCATACTGCTTTCACTTTTTAAATAAGATTTGCTGATATGTCCAATGTGCATGACCTGTATTTAAATTTATCCCTCATCCTCCTCAACCAGTCGGGATTTTTTTATACATTTTCCAGTCGAATGGTTGGATGACGGCTGGTTGACAACTGTGATAAGTCGTGACATGACATGACAAGGCATATCTGTGTCTCTTGTTTAGAAACTTTCTCCTTTTGTGAGTAAACACGCTGAGAGTGAATTTTAGAATTTGTTTTATTAAAATAGATATAAATCAGAATTTGTCATTCTGCCTGTTTCATGTTTCACGTCATATCTCTTCACACTGAAAGAGACTTGGTGGAAGACCATCACCATACTACTTTGTTTGTTCGTGTCTAATCCCTTGTCCCATATTATTTAGTTAGGGTCTGACCCACATCGGTGTCCTTCCTTCCTTACAGACCAACTCAAATCCAATACAATACGATACAGGAATGATGACATCCCTTCTAGAGGAGATTCATTCTGATACAAAAAATACAACTCACATAGAAAAAGATAGGAGGAGAAAGTTGTTAGCTTTGTCTTGGTGTTAGAAGCTAAGTTAGACGATATTTTCTTCATATTCCATAAGACACAGGGTTTCAGACAGAGTCATAGAACTGTGGTAAGATGTGAAGTGAAAGTGAGAAAATGTTCCTCAGAGAGAGAGACAAAAAGAAAAAGATTAGATGCACTTTGGACTTTGTAAGGAAAGGAACATTTTCTTATCAACTACAATTTCACACACGAAAATACATAGACTAAATTGCGTAGCGGTGCAATGGAATGTGGAGAAAGTGACTGACTTGGCTCATTACATTGCGGTAGTCCACGCTTTCACTTTCACTCACGCACTTAGCCATACGACAAAGTTCATCTCATCTCGTCTCGTGCTTTTATCATCCTTCCTTCTTGATTCATTTAAGGAGGAAATAATGATGATACTCTCTCCTCCATTCCACAACACAAAGAGAAGGAGGATGATTAATAGTTTTGTTTGTGTGATTTCTTCTTCGTACAGAGAGTTTCGGTGCGAGTGTTTGGAAGGATACTCTGGCCCCTATTGCCAGTACGGACCTGAATGCGACCCTAGCCGAAACATCACTTTTTGCCAGAATGGTGGAACGTGCAGGTTAGTAACCAACCACACACACGCTTTTTCTATACTTAATCACTTAAAAGGTTCTTGTCTGTCTGTCTGTGCCTTATTATTATTGAAGGAAGGATTGGGATTGGGAGTGACGTTTAGTTGAACTTTGAATGAAAGACACTTTCACTTCCAGACAGGAATGTTATCCCTTTGCATACTAGCATTTCCTTTCGGTTAAATGAGTCATTGATACGAGTAATGTGAAAGTCGAAAGACAACTTACTTTCACTTCCACTTCCATTCTTTGATTTTAAAAGCGAGTTGATTAATTGCTCACTTAAACGGTTTCCTGTAAACAGTGTAATCAATCACATCCATACGTTGTGATGTAACTTCCCTCGATTGTGTCAAGTCTGTTGGTTGGAATGCACTTTTATGTCATGTCATATGTCTAATATTGTCTCTTTCAATTGATCATCTATAGTTCCTTCGGAGACTGGGGTGGGCGATGTGAATGCCCTTATGGATTTTATGGATCCAAGTGCCAATTTCGCAAGGCAAGATTGAACTTTGTGGCGAAAAACAAAGGTAATCTAATTTGACATTCTTTCTTTCTCCCAACATTTCTATATACTTTCTCTCGTGACAGAAAAAAAACTCAATATGCTTAACTAAATTATTCAAGCATTTTTTTCTCTAAACGAGTCGACTTGTTCTGTACGACGAGATGAAAAATTTATACAAGGATTAATCCACTTTCATTTTTTCATCTAGACTGTGTGATCTCCAACACTTTTTATAATTCTACTCAAGTGAGCATGAAAGGGATAGAGCGTCCGTGTTCCCTATGCAACACTTTCTCCGTCCAAAGTACTAATACCACTGGTATGGAATCAAATGAAAGAAAAGTGAAGAGGCTCTCATCTTCATCTCATTTTCTTGATTCCTTTTGTTCCCTTTATATAGAATCTCAACTCCATCGTTACTTCTTCCGTCTGGATGGTATGGATATGGATGAAGGGGAGTGGAATTCGTGGAATGTGTCTGATCTCTTCAATACGCTCTTTGATCACCACGCGATAGGGTTTCAACTTTCTGTAGGAGAAAGGTGAGTGAAAGCCTCTAGAAACCTATGGGTTACTGGAGTAACACACACTCAATTAATGTTACAAAAGGATGAACCTTATGAACTGATGAAAAGTTATAATTTATTGAAATTGGAGTATGCCATATGCTTTTTTGAGGTTTCATCATTCTCTTTTTTTGCCATAACTTTGGAATTTTTGGAATGCAATGCAATATGCCATTATTTTGTTGTTCATTGACCTGTGCATAATACAATACCCAGCAACTTTTCACTTTACTTTACTTTAACTCAAGGAAAAAAAAGAATGAGAGAAGCCTCTTCTAAATATGGTGAAATACAGTAATAAATAGTTGTTGTAAAAAACTTGGTAATGAAATGAAATTTGAGGCCCATCATCATTTACGATGATGGAACTTATGCACACATGCTTTTTTCTATAGTAACCGCAGGATAGATAATTTATTACTGCAAAGTTCAGAGTGTGTGAGTGAGCGATAAGCAACATTTACAGTGCGAAATAGCAGTGGGAAAATTTGGCACACACAATGTGAATAATTCACTTTACTCTAAAAAATAATGATGAAATTGCTTGAAGGAATGAATGATTCTCATTATCTTGGTTTACAGACACTACGTTGAGGTGTATGGAACTCCCTGGGACCCCAAACAACAATCCATATCCCTTCCGCCTGGACTCACACTCACACTGCTTGGAAATGGATCTGCTTTGAACTCATCCGACTACTTCAAGCTTCAGGTATAAATAGGCAACTCACTAACTCCTCCTCCTTTCATTCTTCTCACTTTTACTTCCTGCTTCACTGTTCAATTGTCATTTCATTTCGTTTGTTGACTGACTTGAGTCTAGAGAGAGAGAGAGTAAATTAATTCCTATTTATTTACTCATCGTGATTCTTGACAGCCGATCATCCTCAACAACAAGGAGGATGAGAAGCCGTTGACGGAAGGGGTTCAATTCAGCTTGACCTGTAAAAGCAGACTTTCTCCCAACGCGTCCTCCGATCCACGTCACCTCATGCAATTTCGTTGGTTCAAGGATCATGTTCCCATCCGGCAGGAGTACAGTCTCAGGTGAGATTCGCTATATATATATACCTACAAAATTAATGAGGATGACGGAAATTGCTTGCTTGTTGAGAGAACAAAGGGGGATTTTATTTGCAAAAGAGAAAGTAAGCGTTGGTTGGTGTTGATGATGAGTGAAAGTACAAAGAGAAAGCAATGAAGGGTTTAATAATTCGTCGAAATTGAAGTTCCATGTTGCCCTAGTTTGCTTCATTAGAGGTCTTACAATACTTACTTATATATGGCTTGATTTGATTTATTGTAACAGGCACATTTCCCATTTTGAAACCGTTCCGGACAACGGGAGTGAGATTTGGTCTATACTCATCGTGGACTCTGTGTCACCTTTTGATATGGGGATTTTTACTTGTCAGGTAAGCAAAGCAGTAAACCTTTGACCTCATTCATTCATTCATTTGGGCAATTTATTTCTGCGGTTCAAAACAAATCCAATTCAATGATAGTTTTTAAGAGCATGTGAAAAAACATGAAGATGATAATTTATGACGTCTCATAAACCTAAGCGTTGAAATGTCTGCTTGAAGTTTTAAAGCGATAAAAATGAAATGAGCTCAGGTTTAGACTGGATAAAATATTTTTTGTAGGTGTTGGCTAAACTTCATTTTAAATTAGCAAAAGACCCAGACCTTGAATTGCATGTAATATTAAGCAAGTTAGCGTAATTCGAGCCCCACGCGTCTTATCGTCTGACTCTGCTGTATTCTTCCATGAATCGCAATAACATTTTTTATGATCTGACTTCCCTACCCAACTAATTGTAGTACGTAATAAACTTATGATATAATTGACTATATATAGGTGACTGATGTGGTGAGAAATGTCCAGGAATGTGTCGAGTACGCAATACCCGTGGTGGTCCCACCCCAGATTGAGGTAGCACAGATACAGAGATCGATGATTTCTTTAATTTCAAATTATTTAACAAAGTTAATGCTTTACAGGTTATGCCCATGAGTGTCACAATGGCCAAGGTTAGTTCAAAATTCTACAATTCTACACTCCTTTCACTTCAAATTCTATTTCCCATGTCTTTCAATTTCGGATGTTAATTAGATTAAATTTCATAAAGACCATTGTAAGCTTAAGAAAGACAAAGAAACTTTAGAGAATGAGAATTAAGTCCAAGAACTTTGTTCCTAATTATAAATGATTGACGGACTTGCTTTCTCCGTACAGAACGAGAGCAGGGTGCTCATCTGTTCGGACGGGCTGGAAGCCCTGAGCAGTGGTTCCCACGACAGCTTCAACATCACTTGGCTCAAAGATCAAAAGAGGTTGGTAAATCGGTACAAGTTTTCCATGGAAACGGTCTACCCACAAGGGAGGCTTCTGAGAATCAAGAACATTCGGGAGTCTGCAACTTTCACCTGCAAAGCAGCGAACAAAGGGGGTAGGATGAGACATCGTTAACTTTCTTCTTTTGAGGCATTAAATTCTTTTCAGGTGGAGGTGAAAGGTCCGTTCGAGTAGAGGTTCTGGATGAAAACGCTTCTCCCTACGAGTACTGTTCACCTACTTGTGAGATTGTTGAAACCACAGGGGGAAAGGTGGTCTGGGCCAGGACTGCTATAGGTCAGACGGCCATGATGAAATGTCCCGGTAACTTCTCAGGCTTTGCTCAAAAACTTTGTACGAGAAGCACGATAACTGGGCAGGGGAGCTGGAATTCTACAGACTTTTCCAGGTGTACGCACAAACAGCTTGGCAGGTTCAATTATACGGTAAGCATGCGACGATAATTATTGAATATTTTAAGGGTCATAAAAAAGTTTTTAGACAATTATTCTACGCTTTTTATGTGGTTGCAAAATCCGTATTTAGTTAATAGAGAGGTTTCAGTGGAATCGTTCAACTTACACCTACCAAAACTTCCCCCTTGA
>JAQIWU010002246.1:0-12822 GCA_034696445.1 Isotomiella minor
ATTACCGGTTGTTACCTGATTTGTAATGCCCATAGACTATTAATTTATTTAATGCAAGCCTTAGGAGCAATACAGCCGAGGACTTGGTTTACTTGAGGAAAAAATACACTAGTATACTCCGGCTCCTTCCAACATTCCTATGTCGTCTATATGCATGAACTTTCCAACTCACTTTCGTCACATCAATTAAAACAATTGTAATTTACGACAAGATTTAATCACATAACTTTGTCTTCTGTTCATACGTCAGTCCCACTGCGTCTGCAAGGAACTTCTCTCAAGTAATAAGAAGGTTTGTTGGAGTGGAGAGGAAGGGAATTCAATTTTCCTTAATGGGCAGTGAAGTCATATTGAATGCAAGAAGCCCAAATCCACGTACGCAGAATACGGAGAAGGTGAGAGAGCACTTAAACTTGCCATGGACACATCAAACCACCTCATTTACTACAGTTTATTTTAGTCTTGTGGGGTCCAAGTTCAGCTCCAGAAAGACTTTTCACCACAGTCTTTGGTCTTGGTACAAATTAGCGCAGAAACTGTAGCCTCAACCCTATTTCTCAGTACACCATCCACAAATTAATATTTGCCTGACTCAACTCATCATTATCTAACTTGTTGTGTGTATCATGCCAAAACAATGTTCGTCTTTCTTTTCCCCGTCTTTGCAGCTGCGACAAACTTGCGTTTTTTGCGTGTTTGCTACCTTTATGAGTGGAGAAAGTTGTACTGACATAATCCAATCAAAATGGCAAGACATTCCGTCTAGTGAGCAGAAAGACTCTGGTCCAGAGATATGTCAAGCTCTGTGAATCGAGAGTCGCTGATGTAATGACAAATTTTGCTGTCATGCAACCGTAGTTCCTTCGTCATTTTATTATGCAACAAGACGAGGTGGTTCTCATTATAGAATTAGTAAGTGAGTTATTGGGAAAGAGCCCCAGAATTAGAAAGACGGTTTAAGTGACGTGATAAATTTGGCACAGTTACATAAACTATAGGCATGTCTAATAATTACAGTCCTCACTAAAACTATTCATTTCACCAAACACATTCTTACTGAATAGAACTTTTTATTATGTTTTAGACTTGTACTTGCAATTAAACAGTCCAATTTAATGGGAAGGAGCTGTGTCATAAAGAGACACAATAATGGGACTAAGGATATCGTTTGTATCAATTAAATGGTCCAACTTAATCCTCAACACAGACGGGGTTGCCATGACAAAGCTACGTACGTGCATCCACATTAAAATGGGAGGACCACATTGCATAAGAATGTGAATTAATTTCATTCCCATTAAACTTCAAACAAGTTTTCTTTTCCTAACAAGCATAGAAAGAACCAAGCAGCAGCTTGTGGAAATTGAAAAAAGTCTAGAAAGCATTGTAATAACAGTAACTTGGACTTTTACACAATTGAGTTGAGTCCATCTACGCTGATGTGTCTACAATAGAATGCCAAAAAGTTAATATTGTCTCTTCGGGTACTCATTCAGGAGAATCCCAATTCGCCCTCCTCCAACCACAGGACAATTTTCCAGAAAGGCTCTGCTGCCTGCTTTCTTTCCTGTTTCCAGTTGATAGCCTGATGTGATGTCTTGTATTACAATATCTATTTTAACATGATTCGTGGAAAGCCTTCTTTCTACCACTCACATCCATACTCAAAGGCCTTACACTGAATTAATGTATTTTAACAAGGAAAGAATGAAATGAAGCAACTCCAGTCAGAATAGCCCAAGGAACTGTCTGTCTGTCGAGTTTTTGTTGGGCGAGATTGACGATCAAACAATATTTTAAATGGAGGAGCTTTCACCACTTTCTTCCTTATTGAAAATGTATAATCGAATGATTCAGAGGCCTTGGAATCAAAACGAAATTTCTTGAAAGGTTCAAGACTCCATGATACGAATTGCTTTTTGTTTGAAGTGGTTTCAAAAGAGGTTCCAATGGAGCAGCTATTGTATAGTTGCATAGAAAATGTTATCTCATGCGTCTTCTTTGATTGAAATCAAACGAGAAGAAGGGAAAGGAAATGTCAAAAGGCATTTGTCACGTTATCTTATTTCCTGCACGTAATCCTACTTAGCATACTGTGTCTTAAAACAATTTAAAAGTGTTGATTTTGCCAACAGGTAAGTTTTAAAACCTGTTGAAATTTGAATTTGACGTCCTAGCAACTTTGTATCAATTTTCAAAGTCAGGCTAAAGCAGAATTCACCAAAATAGTGCATCTTCGAGTGAAATATTGGTAATGGGAGATTCCCTTTGAAGTATAATCAGGTTGCAATTTTATCCTAATACTCTCTCTCCAAAATTGGGAAAACTTACAACTGCAGCAACAGGTAAATCCCTTGGGGAAAATAGAGGTTGCAATATTGAACATGAAGGTAGGTTAACCGACCAGCTCTTTGTTTTTTCTTTTTTCTCGTTATTTATTTATTTATTGCAACAAACAACCCACAATCTGGGTCGTTGGTAATCTTAAAGTAAAATGTTGACTCATAAAAAAATACAGCAAAAGTTGAGGTGGTAAAATAAGACATTACATGTATTATATATCTAATATTGTTGTCATAATTCTTCTGGCATTTCTGGTCGTGTTATATTCAACCGATTCAAATAAGTAATTAACTAACAGTTCTTGGCATTAGTTTCATATTTGTTCTTGTGAAAGATGAAATGTAACAAATTCATAACATATAGTCAAAATTAAAGAACAAACAGTATATTTAAAAACATGTCATGACTGTAATCATTATCAAGGTATTCTTCCTTCTGCATTTGTAACGAAGGCAAAGTTAGAAAAGCAATTTTTTAAATTTCTTTAGCTTCTATTTGTATTTGTAAGAAAAAATATTGTTTTGTTGGAGAAAGTACCAAAAACTTAGCCCCATGTCGTCTCTTCTACCCTCATAACACAACCCTACGCTCTCTCATTTTATTGTTCATTCTTTTGCTTTCTTCTACTTTACGTCTCTTCTTCTGTCTCATCTTCCCTTTCTTTCAGTTTCTTTTCCATACGAGAAGAAAATCAACACAACTCTCGAATGGGGTACCTTCTCCTTTCCTCTTTTCTCTCCTACTTCCCAGCAGGTCTGCTAAAGTACAAGAGCTCTAATCAATGCCTTTAGTTTGAGAGAAAGTGATTTACACAGTATTGGAAGTAAAGCTATAAGCAAGTTTGGATTGCTGCTTCAAAGAAGGAAAAAGATATAGCTGAAAGTTATCACTTCATCATTGCAAAAAGTTTGTGGATTTCCTTCAACCCGTGTATCTTTTTGCCCCACAAAAAAGATGCATAGCACTGATCACATCACTTATCCCCGATTCCTCTTCAATCTTACAAAACTTTCATTGTACTTGTTCTGAAGATGAGGAAAAGTTGGAAAATAATTAACTTGGCCTTTTCTCCAACAAGTGATGAATGAATGAACGTACATCACATGCAGGGCTTTGGTATCAGCTTTCCCTATCTCATGGTTCAATGTTGACGGATATTTCTCAGTGAACAAATGTCTAATTAACTATGCAAGACTCAAAACACTCTTCATTAGGACCAAAGACACAACACTTGAGTAATACGAGTGGAGCCAGTGGGGCACTTTTGACTTGTTTGTAGTTCCTGAATTTTTAATACGGACGATGATGGTACACGCCTATTGCTCTACTAATCTACTGTGTGAAGAGATACAAGTCGGGAGTAAATTGACGCGCAAACACCAGATTCCTGTATAAATACCAGGATGTTGGGAGAAAGAGGAAGTGGCCTATTGAGAATCATGGTAATGGCTTACGACGTTGCAATTCAAGTCCTTTTCATATGCAACTTATCATTTTGTGCAACCAGTAACTGCACATTGAGTTGTCCCTTTACTGCAAAAACTTTAGAGATTTCAAGTACGACAGTTAAGGAGAAGTGGAAAGTCGTAACGGAAAAAGAATAGATGTCGAATGAGAGTGAGAGTTTCATAACAAGCAATATTCCTTTCACTACCTTCACTTCCTCACTTCTACGCCCTACTTTCGACTTTATTCAACCCTACTGCCATTGTCTGCCCCCCAATAAAGATAAAAGTAAAAATAAATATGAGGAAAAATACACTACTTTCTTATTAAGTACTTTGTGATTCTGAAGTATAAAAGATAGAGATAGGGTTTTCTGATGTAGTAAACTACATTGTGGGAATGTTGCCCCAAAGGAAGATTTAAACCGTCACAGTAAATAGCGGTTCACAAGAACATTGGTACAAGCCCCATGTTTGCTTATCCTATCTCCCTTCTTTTGTTAAGGAGCTTTAATGTGGTCAAACGATTCTCCTGTCTCTACCAGGAAACTGGCAATACATGTTCAGTTATAGTATCAACAGTAGAAAGCATTGACATCCCTGCTTGGTAACCCCTCGAAGACTACTTTCATCTCTTCAACGCAGAGAAAGTAAAAGCGACTTTGACGCGGTGAAAACTCAGTCACGAATTTGTTAGAACGTAACTGAAGTTGTAGCTAGAGGACTTTTGGGTTAGGTTATGTATAGCTTGCTTTGATCTTTCACCTTCTAATGCTTTCTATCCATTAATTAATGGATGGAAAGGCGTCTCGCGTCTTAATACGTGACTACCTTGCATTTGTGTACGCAATGATAAGAAAGTAATCAGTTGAAGAAAATTGAAAACTCGAATTTGGCATTTCGGAAATTGCCCCAGCTAGCTTATTCATCCCTACACGTCTCTAGAGACATTACTCAAGTACATTTAGCAATACCTTAGTCCACAGTAGTAGTCTTCACTACCATACAGCGGTATAGTACTGGGGTAATAAAATAGAAGTGAAATGCACAAGTGTCGATTTTATGTTGGGTCTTGTTTCATCCCTGATAATCCTCGTTTTCCCTTTAAAATAGAATACTTAACGAGTTTGAGTCGCAATACACTTTCACCGAACACAAATGGGCGTAAATGGGAAAAACATAGAGTATTTGCAAGTCAGATCGAGCATAAGATTTTAAGTTCTCTCGTCATGAGATGACGATTAATTAAAACAACGTAAGGCTTAAGTAGCAGATAAAACTATGTAGGTAATAACTCCGTTTAAATCCATAAGGGTTTTGCAAATGCAGAAAGTTTACGAGTGCCAAAAGTAAAAATATACGTAGAATTATGAAATCTCATTTTCTTTTTTCAACTCAATTTCACTTAGCCTGCAGGCTTTAAACTGATAACCTTCTGACGGGCTTTCGAAGAAGCTTTCGCCACTATAAATACAAAGTTACCTATTATTCTCTTAGTTTTTAGCTTTGGCAAAAATATTTCACAATTCCCTTGTTACAAAAACTTTAGGCTCTCAAATTATTAATTTAAGTTTTCTGTGCTATTTCCTTTAACTTTCTTTTCCCAGAGCCCGAAAACGAGATTACAAGGTGACCGATGACTTTGGACACTCAATTAATCGAACTTGATAAATAATGTGGCGTTAAGATTTCATTAATTTTTTTTCACTTTTTAACTGAGAACTTTCACTTTCGCTAACTCTGTTCCGCCCTCATTTAATTTAATTTAATTTCAGATCAGCTTAATGACGTCTTTTCTTGTTATTATAAAACATGATGGAAAACTCAGTTTCTCTCCTTTTGTATGCATAATGAGGTTGTAATAAAGAATTTGTCAATTAATGGTAGTCCTTGACACAAGCATCCTTGAATTTTAAAGTAGGTACGCATAATGAGGTTGGACGTAAATGTCAGTCTCTTTCGCAATCGGTCTCTTTTCGTGATGTTCACTTGTTTGTTGTAATACTTTATAACTTTCTCTGATCCCAATTAGAGAAGTACGACGCCCATGAAAAATTATAAAAAGAGAAAGTTGTTTCTACACTTTGGTGCCTTGCATCCTGGATATTCTGTAGAAAAAGTGAAAGTGATGAGGTAACCTCCAATTATAAGGATGGGAAAGCAGTATGCTCACCAGTAAAAATGATTATGACTTCACTCCTAATAATTAATAATACTGATTAATAAATGTCAAAACCTTGGGGCAAAACGCGTTATGAAGAAAACCAATGCTTCCCATATGGAGAATGTGATATTCGCTCCTCCAAAGTCGCCGAAAATGACAGATTATTTTGTATGCATGCATGAGATGAACCTATCAATCGTTCGTGAGCATGGCCCCCGTTTATGTTCTTATTCGTATATATGCCACGATTTATACAGTTATTTACTCTGCTCAGCGTGAGTCCAGAGTAAAATTGAATACAAGCTCACATTTGGAAACATTTCTAGTCGATAAACAGGTAGTTAACTGGCAATTTTGCTTACGAAATCGCGAATGAATACCCCGTTGTCAAGAATAAACTCTTCTGGATAGAGATTACCCCGTCAAATTTGATCTTCTTTTGTTGCACTCCACGATGAAAATCTCCCTGTGTACCTGTTAGTAGAACATTTTAGGTAATATCTGTAGATCACAGTAGTAGCGTGCGTGTAGCAAAGTACCTAGCTTAAAATGTGACAAACCTGAATCACACGACGCTTTCTCCTTTCTCCTCCAGTGAATGAGGTAGCAAGCAAGTCAGTCCTCCGTTTATTAAGCTTTCAGCCTGTTGCTTACTTTACTTTCCCTTCTGATAATAATCGAATTGTAGTAGACTTGTACAAATACAGAGCACAATATGTGGTGTACACAGAGAAAGTCGGTTCTTGGATGACAGAGAGAGTTTTATCGAGGACGTGAATCTTTCACTGAGAATCCTAAAATGAGACGAGAATCCGGGTAGTCATCCAACTTTATGTTAACTTCAGTTGGAGGGTAGACTCACGTTTTATTGACGCAAGCTCTTTCTCGATCTACTTTATCTTAACCTTATGCAGGGAGAGCAGGAGGAACGGCACGCCGTGAGAAGATGGATATCCTATGCATGATGGAGTGGATGGACGGAAGTGTGATTCCTTTCCTCCCAGAGAACTAATGACTAGATGCTGTTGGAACGGTTGGGTTCCTTTATAATCAACACTATCTCAAGCTGACGAATGCAAAAACGCATTCTTTCATTAAAGCAGGAACAATTTATTCCTTTCATCATCTTTTAAACAATTTCGTTGAACTAATTCAACCCTTTGTGTTTTCATTTTGCACCTCAGCCTGAGTGTGAATGTTGTTCAGAACAAAAAAAAAGTCTCATAGGCTTTCCAACTCTTGGAAAGAGACGGAAAAAGAATAATAATTGTGTCATTACATCAGGGGAAGCTTTCACCAAGTGGAACGTATCAATACGTGCAATTACATTATTTGACTTTGACTTTGACACAAATGTGTACCCAACTGTTAAATCTCTCAACTTTTTACGATGCAAAAGCCTAAAAATAAGTTTTTTTTTCACTTGACCAAATGACGGATAATACATGTCGTTAATCTGTTAGTCTTTTATCATGCAGAAGTTTTCCAATTTGTTCGGCCTCCTTCACAGAAAAACTTTCTGCACCAGCAGCTTTCATCATCCTTCGAACTCAGTTAAAATTAGGTATTGTATACTTGGCAATAAATAACTGACAAATCAAGATCAAGGCTATTTAAACATACGATGCGATGGCAACATTTTTCCGCGATTTGTGAAAGAACATTGAATTAAGTAAAATACTCAAAAGCAGCTCTATAATTGTCTCTTGATTATGTTTTATTTCTTTTGTGAGTACAACATAAGAAGTATAGGTAAATTACATGTTTACACAACATGACTTAACGGTTACTATGAACAGGAAATATACACTTTTCACACGGAATTTTACACAAGTTTCATACAGCAAAGAATCAGCGACTATGTATAAATAACTACAGAGTACAAACGACAAACACTGATATTCATTACAATTAATTCTGTAGTCGTAAAGCCGTCACCACTTTTGTCATCTTTTGTTCTTTGATACTGATCTGTTTTTCGCTTGCATTGTCTTTATGTACAGTTGTAAAGTCTTTCTTTTTCACGTTATAAAATAAATCTTTATAACTACGTGTTGGACAATTCAAGTAAGAGTTACATAGTTGCATAGATTAATTCAAAGAGTTTTGGTCTATCAAGTAAATTACTGACTGGAAATGGTGGCGATGATGACTTGAACTGCAGCTTAAACCATAGCTTAAAGATAAAGTTTGAACCAACCAATTGCATTATTGAAGTGTAATTTTAATAAGTTACAGTCATCATTGATTAGGAATGATTTAAAACAGAAAAAAGTGAAGGAACATGTCGAATGAGTCTAAATTAGGTATTCTACTCTTGGCAATATAGTACATCAATCGCTTACAAGTATGATAAACTATAGGAACAAATGACACCGGCTTTGATTCAATACTTATATTCATGTTTATGTGTCGTCGTCGTCGCTCAACACTGATTGCAAAATTTGGATAATTAGTATTTAGACAGTTTAGTTAGTGTGGGCGAAAATTAGTAATGGGAAATCAACATAAAATGAAAACGAATCGAAGGATATATTTAGGTATTAGTAGTACGATATAATACTTTTACGATTTTTGTAATCCAGCCTTTCTACTCTAGTGCAGTGGAGAAACAAGTTTACAAACGTAATTTTAAGTAGATATTCGCAGATGCTAAATATTGCATGTAGGCAAGTTAACATGTACTTAAAAAAATAAAAAAATGTATCCAACTCTATGTCCGCGATGTTTCCTTTTCTTCATTTGTTTGCTATTTTTATTGCAATCCATGATTGCTAATTATTGCTCTCCATTTGTACAACTATCGCCTCACATTAACAATCATGAACAAGTATCCTTGTAAATATTTAAACATTGTGTGTAAAAATAAAGCGTGACGCAATTTTTACAATTGTATCTTACCTCAAAGTGGCAAAGTACATTATTTATACATGCATTTAAAAGTAAATTACAATTTTCAATACTTCTAGGTAAAGTATACTAAATACTGACTGACTTGATCAAGTGTGATGGGAACTGTGTTTTTCCCATCAGGGTTTATTACATTGGCATTGGTTTTAGGTATGTCACCGTCGTGTGAATGTGATGAAATGGATGGATGCGAGTGTTTGGAAAACAAGAGAAAGTCGAGAAAGAAAAAGCTAACGAGGATTGGCTTAGGACGAAACGTTGAGAGGAGAAAGTGGCTAAAGTCTTTTGTGGAAGGGTTGGTTGTCCACCTTAAATAGCTCAAAGGGAGCAGTGGTTTTAGTTAATACTTGGATTAGAAGGGGAATTAGGACTAATTAGCACAAGTTGTCTGACTGAGATAAAGTGAAAGTACAAAAGGAGTTACACTTTTAGTACCCGTAGGTGAGATGGGAAGGTAGTAAATATTCTGAGATTGAATACAGCGTACGAGCATACCAATGAATGCCTTGTTCATTAGTTGAAGATCTACCAGAATTGGAACTGACGTAAGAATTAGAATAAGAATCTCTCCTTCTACTACTACTACTACTCCTACTCCTTCCTTCCCCATGACTGTTTAAGCTCGCACTAGAAAAAGAGATATTGCTATGATTATGAGAAGTGAAAGTGGCAAAGCGACTAAGCCTTGTCCATAGATATTTGATTGTTTTAATAAAATTGTGAAAAACTCTGACAGGGAGAAAGGCCCAGTGGTCAAGTTTTTGATCATCTATCATTGCATAACAGGAAGACAGGACGCCGTCTACTATTAAATTGCCTTCAGAAGTGAGGGGAGCGTAGACGCCGCTGTACATTCGGACTGACATGTCTACGACTTTCTCTATGCTGAAAGATGCCCCACTCGCAACCCCATCACCACCGTCATCGTCAAGAACTAATACCCAATCGCCTACTTGTACATTTCTAGCAAAACTAACTACGGCCTTTGTCAAAAATATAGAACCAGTTTGATTCCTAATTATAGAACTACTTGTATTAAAAATGGCTTCTCCATCCTCCTCCTTTCCCCGAACCCCGCTCTGCACTCCAGAGGACAGGGACTCTGGCTGGATGGTATAAATCATGTGGGATGGTGTCATCGTTATTGACTTCCCTGAAGCAGTATGAATCTCGTAAAATTCTCTTGTCTCAGTCGTGTTTCTGTCCAGGAAAAGGAGCACATCGCTGAAAACTTGGTTTCCAGAGGAATCGACTGCAAGAACTTGGTCTCCTGGCTGTATCTCTGATATCCTTCTAGGACCAGAAGGAGTCTGGACTGTTGAGTTCATGGCAAAACAACCTTCTTTCCGGCCTCCTTGGGCTGAATCTATGATAAATATAAAAAAAGACAAATATATTACACACAGGGTAAAAAACAACAACAACAATTGTACGAAAATTGTATAGACCCAAAATTGTTTCAATTACGCCAGATAAATGATTGCAAGCCTGTCCATTCATTTTCAAAAGAGTGCGAAGGAGAAGGATAAAAAATAAAAGCAACATCTTTCTACAGGTATGCCATCCGTGCATTGTTTCCTTGTGAGGATCGTTAAATATAAATAGTATTCATTCCGTGTGACAGTCTGCGAAATCCGCCTCTTTGACGCAATAAAATCTAACCATGCAATCTTGTGGACTCGTTAACCACGCACCAAATAAAACCTGACGTTAATGCCACTGAAATAGTTGCACAGAAACAATTTGACAAATTTTTTCATCAAATCCTGACGCCTCTTTGTTCAGTGACGTGACTGGAAGTTAGGGAATAGAAAGTAATGGTCGGAGAGGAGGAAGATGAGACGAGAATGGCCAAGATTGGCACCTGAATTTTATGGTCTTTCTTGCTCAAAACGTGTCTTTGCATAATGAGTCGAGGCTTAAAGAGAGAGAGAGAAAGGAAGTAAGTCTATTACAGGGGGTTTTCAATTGACTGACTCTGTCGCCCATCCGTCGCCATTAAGTACTTACCACCATCCAGTCCTTTCATCCATTAACCTTTTATTTATACATAATCCTCTCGAAAGTAAACAAATTCAATTTCAAGTATATTTGCAGAAATGCTTATGAACAAAATCCGAATCTTCTTGTAAAATCCAAAGTTTCTTTTAAGATTCCTTTGAGTTTATCCTTCGAACTACAAGAATAAAAAGGGGTTGCCTACGTTATCCTCGTCTCTCTGTGAAGGCTGAGTTACCTCAAAACCTATCGGATAAGCAGTTTGTGTGACATTTACGGTCCTCACAAAACAAGTACTTTCTCCACGCACTTGAAGACATCATCAGCATCGTAATCATTGAGCCAACTGAAGAGTCTCTGTGTGTATTTGTTTACTGACTGGTAATAAAATCTTGGAAGATGAGATTACCGAATTAGATCAGATCAAACAAGCGACATTAACCACTCTCCTTCCATGGATTTCTTTTGCCGTCCCTTGGGACATTGGAAAAAATGACTGTCTCATGTCATATGCAAGCTCGTCATCTGATTTAAAGGAATGGATGCGTTCCCGTTTGTTATGCCAATTTTAATGGTACTTGCAATTTCTTTGTGTAGGGAGGTAGACATGTTTAATGTAATCAGAATTAGAGACATGGAAATGAAGAGGCGGTTTAGTCATAAGAAGATCAGAAGATTGGATAAATGTTGACAAACGCTTTTATTCTTATAACTATTTTTATTGCACTTGGGCACGGCTTATTTTTGAAATGCAATATCTTAAATCCCTTGTCCATTAGTGGATATGTTACAGCATCATTTTCTTTTTATTATGGCAGTCAATTGCTCCTACCCCTGACCCGTCGTCTCACTTTAAAGAGTTAAAGAAAGGAAGAGAATGAATTCCCTCTTAGCACTTACCTGTCATAATAATCAAGTCACTTAAATTAATCCTTTTGAACCAAGTAAATAATATTTCATTTATAATACTATCTGCTTTGATGTGAGAAAGAAACATCCCACCACATACCACTCTTCTTGTGGATTTACTATCTATTTCCTGTCTTCTTGATCTTGGCATTCTGAGCATTTTCATTCTAACGAGGTGAAAGCCACCGAGCAATAACCATACCGTTTTCTAATTCGCACATTATGAATATTTCTGGTTTGAGCTTGCAATCTATTTTTCCTTTGCATAAACTTTTGCAGAAATGGATGCCGTTAGTTGTTAATGTGAAGAGAATGTTTATGCTACAAGCAATATTAATTAGTAAAAGTCGAACGAATTCAGTTAAAGGCATAATCCATCGCTGAAACATAAATATTTCATCCTTAGATTCTCAACCACTTTCCTTTCATTACACATTCTTTCTTGCCTTGGTTGCCTTCTTTTCTTTCCCCAGTGCACAACTATTTCGTGTGCTTCGTCTTTATATCGTCATCCAAGGATGCATGCAGTTTATTTGTTTATGCATGGCTGATTTTAAAAAGGCCCACCGGAGTCACACAACAAACAATGCGTGTGTAATGTGCATTTATTCACTTCAATTATGAAATTATTTCAGGCCCCTTTTTGGTTCATTGTTGATACATTTGTGTGTTACCTCCTCCTGTCCTGTTTTACACGTTGTTATTTAAACTCTTTCTCGCTAACTGTGTGTATGAGCAGATATTATCAATGTTGGAGAAAAGCAAATAAAAGTCAGCCATGAAGGAAGAAAAAGAAAACCAGAAGGGACATGGTTACCGATTTATATACGAGCTACCATGTATGCTTAAGCTAAGCCGTCAGGCTAGTTATTTCTTCTTTACTAGTGAGTGAGTGAGTGGACACGGATGAGATGCTACTTCTTCCTGAATTGTTTAATTAAACTACACGTAGGCAAAGTTATGTTAAGCCTATTGTGTCAACAGAGCATTGTGTCCATAAACACATTAAATATCACCCTACTTTAAATAGGAATTTACTTAAGCAAAAAAAAG
>JAQIWU010002247.1:0-12810 GCA_034696445.1 Isotomiella minor
GTTCTGAAGGTTTGAACCGCATCAAGACCATATTAACCTCCGTTTGACACCCCCGCATATTTTTCTTTAGAGCCTGATACGTGATCAATACAGTAAAGCTGAGAAAAACAAGCTCAACCCCGAGAGTTTTGTTCAGGCCTGTGTTCGAGAGTTCAAAGAGCTGAGAAAGTCCTCGTTTGGTGGCAGTCAGTTAAACGGTAAGCCGTAATAAGGCTTAGGTCATATTATGCTAATATATTTTCTTTGTATAGATTCATCATCAATTGCTTTGCTGTTTGAGTTCCTCTGTCCTGGTCCCCTCATGGTGAGCAGTCACATTGCATTCTGTCTGCTGTTCGCAGCAAGGGACCCACAGGCCCAACTTAGAATTGTCCAGGAACTTCAGCGCGCAGGAGGAGGGGAACGAGTGCATTTGGACAAGTTGGATGAAATGCCCTATACGAATGCATTCGTAAGTGCCACACTTGATTGTTCAGTTACCTACAGTCATTTTTTGCTCTGCCAAATTAGATTCTGGAGGTCTATAGAATCAGTTCGATTGTTCCATTCGAAAGACGTAAATTACTGAAGCTGGTGCGTCAAGGGGAGACAAGGTTCCCCCAAGCCATGCCTCTTCTGCTCAACTATCACAGTGCCAACTTCGAAACCAGCGTTTGGGAGGATCCTAAGGCATTCAATCCCCAAAGATTTCTGAATCGAAAGGAAACGAAAGTCATCAACCAGGAAAAGCTCATTTCTCTTAACGCGGGTAGGTTATCTTAAAAGGTTTCATTCTTGAGCCCCAAACTGTGATGACACTATGTTTTGAAATTCAGAAAGAAATCTATGCGCTGGAGAACCACTGTTGAGGATGATACTATTCTGCTTTCTAACGGAAACGCTAAGCAAATGGGAGGTACAACTTCATCCAAATTGGGTAGACAAGGTAAATGATTCCTTTTGTGCCTAATTGAGGAATGGTAAACACTGAAACATTTTACTTTTCAGGGACCTTTATTTAATGGAATGCTGAACAAGCCACACCCATTTCGTGTTAAACTTATACCTCGAGAGCAATACTAATTCAAATAACAATTGCAGCAATAATATCTAACCTAACAATAATATTTATGTAAGAAGAATTGTTCATTCGGGGCGAAGCGAGACGAATGGGACTAAATCGTCATTAATTCATTCTGTATTTTCTGCAGTTCGGTAGTAAATCGTTAGCTATTTCAAACTTGTATTTGTGGTCTTGTGAATCTTAATTTCCTGGTAATCACAGAATTATAGACAAAGCGATTCGAAAGTTGTTGTAAAGAAAATTAAATAAACCATCACTTTGTTTGAGAGACCGGGTTTCCACATACTAAGTGGAGAGAACATTGATAATGCCCATTGTTGTATTGTAATGTGAGAAAGCGTTTAGAGAAATTGCTATTGTGATGATCCAGAGTCACAACCGCTTGCCTATCATGAGATCGTACTGCAATTATTATTATCTTCTGCCCCACAAGTCTTAGCAACACTGGACTAGACAAATTATGATTATTTCAAAGTCTCGTTTTGTGCAATTTAGCTCCTTTTTGTTTTCCCCATGTGGTCAAGCAAGGAGTTGTTTCCCCTGCGGGATCCGAAGTATGTCGCAATGTGGAAAAATCGTATTCCACGTTGTTTTATTTCTAATTTTCTTGGTGTACTGGGTAAGTCAATTGAACATTATTGACCTTGATTTAAAATTCATACTACAACAATGGTATTGATGTGCAGTTGTATGAAGCGCTAATGTTCCTGGCATGGCTATCAGTCGGGGTGGCGTCTGCACATGGCGTCTCAGCTTTTTGTGAAGCCATAGGACTCGGTAGGATGTCCAATGCTTGGCAGGCGTACATCGCAATCTACATCCTCGCTTGTGGAGTATTCGTCCAAACCGTTCTTCACATCATTTTCTGGGAGCGAGTCCTCATCACGGTGGACCAACACAGCAAATTGGCCCTCTCAATACTTCGACAGTGGCCACTAAGGATAGTCTTTCTCTACGCTTTCTATGACATGGTGTTCCAGTTCAAGAGGAGATACGATTCGGAAGAAATGAGCTATGACGAGGAGAATTGGGTGACGGTGAGATTTCTACTGGCAGTTTGTCTGGTGACTTACATCTTGGGAAGGAAATGCCGATTTGATTATCGGATGGAACAACAGCATGTAAGGCTTCCATGTTCAGGACTCATCAAATACTGTGTCAAGTTTGGTTTCCTTTACGTGAGTGCTGAGCTACCTAATTTTCAAAAAAAAAAACTTGGCTAAACAAAATCTTATGCAGGGCACCGAGATTGTATTGATTCTGACATATGGATCGCCTATAATTGTCCTTGGACTGGCCGCAACTTTCTACCAATTTCCAGACTATTTCATCTACTTTGGTCTCAGCATCATGGCACTGATACTGGGTTATGCTACCGCACCTTGTGATTGGGAGACAAGGATCCTGTCCAAACTAAAGTTCTTTGCGGACGATGCAGTGATGACGAAGGGGGTAATTGAGACAAAACAAATGCTTTATGTTTTCCTTCAGATGTACTCATGGCTTCCTTTCAGATACATGCAGAAGTCAAGACAAACGTAATTCTATTCACGATTGCGCCCTTAATAACGAGGTGGTACTTCAGCGTCCAGTTCAACTACGGAACCGTAGTGGAAAGCAAGCACGTCAATTTTTCCTTGTTTTCCATAAATGTGGCCTTGTTGCTTTTGTACTTCGCAAGACATACAATATACTATCGATGCCGAACGGAAGAACGAGTTATTCGACAAAGAAACAATAACAATAGAAGAGTTCACAACCTGCTAGCCATTGAAGCAAATGTACAGAATGACAACAACGGCAACTTTAATAACATTGGAGTCCAGTCACCAGAGACAATTAGCACCGGCGACTACTCCGGCACTTCCGATACGCAAGACGCTTCCAGCTCCTCTTCTGGTCCCTATGTTATTCAGATAACTTCAACGGTATGGCTCTCTCCCTATGGAGTACAGAGATGATAAAATGTAAACAGCCTTCATTGTATCAGCTTCATCTTCTTCATGTAGGCAGGGTTTTCATACGTTCAATCAACATCCACAGGAACTCAATCATCCTCCTCTGACAATGACAACATCAGTCGACTCAACGATGGCAGTGAAAGATTCAAGGGTGAAACGTCATTCTCAGATGTTCTTCCCACCTCCAAGCCTTCTTTAACTACCACGCTGGAAGTTCTCAAAATCGATAGTAAATGGAGAGACCAAATGTTGAGCTCTGACCGTATCCTGCAATTGGAACATTCAAATCTAACCAGAACAATCCTCCCAACACACCACCGTTCATACCTAACGTCCGACATCATTCCGGTGCATAAGAATAACGCGGCTACCCTTGCGACAGGGGGAATGGAATCCGGGTCGGGTCATAAGAATCGCTGGGATAAGTGGACGCAATTGGATTTAGAGATTACGCACAATTCGCCTCTGTCTGTTATAATGGCTCATCCAGTCGTGGATGGTCATTTCTTAAACCCTGATAGCACTACCTTGCAAATTGATCATCATGCCTCGTCCACCCAGGGGAAAACAATAGAGAGCAACGCACGTCTGGATGACAATTGCAATGAAACTTGTCTAAACATGAAATAAATCTTTTCTAAATTTTCATTCCTGGAAATAAATTCTCAAGTATTTTTGGACGTCAAACGGCAGAGTTGTTAGGTGACTTTCCTTATCAAGCGACGTCGACAGACGACAGTCCAATCATTGGGTTTTCCGAAGTCACAATTTGATCATGACATTGTAGTGGCGAACCTCGTCTTTTTGTTTCCGCCATCAAAATGTGCTTCCGAAATAATCCAGTTTTAGCAGAGCTCAGGAGAAACTGCAACGGCTTTGCAGTTCTATTTGCCGTATTGGTAAGCACAAACATAGCTTCTTACGCCATAACGTGACACAACTTTCTCTATCTCAGTTCTTTCAACTTGTGTCATTTTTCGCCTTCCTGTTACTATCAGTTGGATGTATGGTGGGTAAGTATAGCCTGTGATTCAATAATTATTGGTGCACAAAAATGACATGTTGTAATAATTTCAGTATTGACACGCATCTACGAGTTCCTCACATCCGGAAGTTTGCCATGTATGCACATACTCGAACGACTTAATAAAACTGAAATCAATGTTCCTCTACAGGTTACTGCGAGGCATTTGTAACGGTCTACCTCGTCTCAATATTTGCCGAGGCGCACATCCTCCTTCAAAGAGAGTGCATTGGCAACGCCCTTAAGGCGTACTACATAAAATACAGTCTTCTTCTTCCAATCGTAAGAAAAGAGATATCCGTTGACCATTTTATGACGGTTTTAATGACCTAAACTCTTGTAGGGAACTGGTATAGTCTACAGCGTCTCCTACTTTCTTAGCTTTGTGGAGTTGTACATTCAGTTCGAGGCTGCTCATTCTTTCGAAGGAGAAGATGAATTGGAAGGAACGTCACATTTCTCATCTCTCAAGGCCACACACCCCAAGGGTACACGTCAGAGCAAAAATGATGTTGGAAATTCAAATCAAACAATGCCGGAGAAGTTGCATGAAACTGTCAGCAGTTCAGAATATTTCCAATGGCACAATATGTGTTTCATGCTCGCCCTGTCATGCTTCGTCTACTGCACAACAAAATTAATCCAGGCGGATATTCTGGGTCAACTGAGACGGATCACAAATCAGACATCTTGCATTCATTTTGTTGTCGTAATTGGGTTTCTGGTTAGAATTTTACTTTCATCATGGACATGGACGAAACCGCTTGAAAACTAATGTTTCAATCTCTTTTCAGGGGGTCCATACAATAATGAATCTTCTCTACTCCATCCCGTTGGTGATGGTGGGTTACTCGTTGAGGATGTATGAAACAACCGGACCAATGTCATTTGCCCAATTGAACATCGTGGGGATGTTGAGTGGAATGGTTTTTGCAGTTTTGGAGACAAGACGACCATGGCCAACTACAACAAGCAAGAAGCCTTTCTTTCTCTACGAGGTAAGCTTTTTTTCATGCAATTATGAAGTAATTCAATTCCTGTCAATTTCCTACAGAATAACTCGAGAGCCAAAGGAATATTTGGACAGATACAACTCTTCCTTCCTTTGTTTTTTTACTATAGACCATTTTCCAAAGGAAAGATAGAACTGAAAGCTTTCAACGCAGCGAATGGTATGATCATAATTGAAGTTATAACACTAGGTGTAAATTTATTGCTCTATCACTTTCCAGAATACGTCCTTTCCTTTTGCCTCGCGGTTGCCTTTTGCGTCCTCCACTACTCAAAAACGCTAACATTCATCAACATCCAGAAAGAGCTGAATAGAGCTGAATTAGTGAATGTCAATGGAGAAAGAGAAGGAGAGGAATTAGACGACGAGGATGACTTAGACATGGTGATTCTAGATCTGGACAACCGTGTTGGCGTTCACGCCATGTATCCTAACGATGACCATGCTGTACCCGTGCCAGGAGGAACTTCACCTTCACTCGATCCAAATACAAATTGCCAAAAATTTGTGGTTAGACAGCAAAGAGACAGCAGGAGCGGGATAGGATCGGGATTTGGTCTTTTTTCTCAACTCGATCCAAATGGGAATCTCCTCAGGCCTACTACGAGTGAAAGTCTTAGGTTCCCCCGCCCATCACTGCCAAGCATTCAGGAAGAGTGTGAAGAAACGGACTGTGCTAATGATGCGACTGATGATGGAGAAGAAAAGCTCACCGGAGTGGAATCAGTAATCGAAAAAGAGAAAGTGGATGAAACCCATAATCAAGAAGAGTCAATAATACAGCCTTTGAAAACTGGCCAAGAAGAAGAAAAGAGTAAGGAGAAAGAATCAAGCCATGAAAGTGATCCAAATAACAACTTTCCACCACACGACAATGAAGGACAACAAGAGGCAACAAGAGCCGTGGTATCTGAACCTGGCAGCTCCAAGAAAAAGATTGTTCAAAGCACAGCAGCAGAAGCCGTAAATTCCCACCAGATAAAAGATGACAACAATAATGCCCGCAATGAAGAATAAGCACTTGAATTAATGTCTTATCCATCTGTCATTTATGTTACTTAAGCATATCACGCGAACTAAATAAAATCATCCGTCAATAATTTATTGAAAGGAAGTTCGGAACGGCATGACTTTTATACTTTGGCATTATACAAGCACATGGAACAGGATACAGGATAAAAAGGATATTGAGCCTTTGTTTGCAGAAATACTAGGTAGCAATATGAATAGAAAGGAAGTAGGGTACTATGGATTGAGATACATTACTGAACCACCCAAGTTCACTACTTTTTGAGCTTTGCACTTTCTCCCATTATTATTACTTACCACCCAGATCAACGACGTCGAGAGAGAAAATGTTATTATTCCACGATATTCGATCACAGAGTGAACAGGAAGCAAAAGCAAAGTTTGCCAGGTAGGTAGAAAGGCATAGATTGTCGGAGAAAGCAGAGGTAACGATAGTCATCAAAGTGTGGAAGGAAATGGAACAAGAGAAGGCGGAATGGATTTACCTTTACATATTCGTGTAATAAATTTTTAGCAATGTTTGAATAGTTAACGTGTAGGCATGATATGATATGATGGCAATGACGTGGTTGTGAGGTTTGTACCGCAAGTGCGGTGAAATAATATATGTTTTCAAGAGAGAAATGTTAGGCCGAACTTGCTGCTTTTCCTTTTATTTGCAGACCATTGCACGATTAAGTCAGACTAAGGAGTTTCATATTACTACAACAAACTTGGCTATTTAACAACAAAGTCTCAAGCGTTGGAATGGAGGAAAAATAAGACCATGAAAATGAAACCAACTTTAGTGTGTGGAACAAGGACATGTATGCAGCAAAAAATAAATGCATGTCACAGAAATGGAAAAAACAATAGCTTAATTTAACCGGCGTCATGTCATTCTCTCAAAAGTGTGTCACAGATAGCACAGTGAGTAAGTACAAAAGAAACCATTTGGAAGAAGAAGAAGAAGACAATGCTTTCTTATCAGGAACAATGAGACTCGATCGTTAATTCTGTGAATTATGACCATGTTACTTCATTAATTCTTTTTATATGGACAAGGTGAAGGTTGGGCTCTTGTAACCAAAATGTTTTTGTGAGAGTGATCACACTTCTCGACTCCTCTTCCCTCAATCCGTGTTCAAGATCCATTGGAGAAAGGTGTTCACATTGTCTGTGTGCGAACCCTCATAATAATTTTCTTTGTTTTACTACAATTATTGTCATTATCTTTTCCATCCATCCAATTGCGTTCCATATCTCCCACCATAAAAATCCCTGGAGAACTACTGGAAACAGCGAAACGCCACTCTCTCCAGAGTCAATGTCTGTAGCACATAATTTCACTGCGGAGAAAATCAGCACCATCAATCTGAAGCATTTACATACATGCATGTATGTATGGCCTCATGGCACGCACAGGCTAGCAGTGAAAAGGGAAAGAAAGAAAGAACATGCATGCACACATTTTCCATGGGAGAAAGCGAATGGGAGTTAACCCAACAGTAAATTATCTCATGCAGAACTTTCTACAATCAGACCAGATCTCACTGGTGTACAGAACACAGTGGACACAAGCAGCTAGCAGCTTCTTTTTCTTGTCTGCACACTTTCACTCATTCGTACACACAGGATCAACGTTCCATATTTTTGGCTGGTGCCTGAGATTTGTTGTATTTCCACAAAGGTAACACATTTGGTCCGTGTACTACTGTGACAGGATAAGTCCAACTAAATCTGTTTTGTAAATAGGATCATGTTTCCACAAAACCTTCTTAAGTTGTGCGGATGAAGGGTTTCATGAATTTAAATCGTCTCAATCCAGACCATCTTAGGATTCATATCCCAATGGAGTCTCTCACTGCAAGCTTGCTCCAAAACTCAGAAAATGAAGGAAGCAACTTGAAGCCTCTCACTTTCTCCACGTCTCACAACAACTTTTCCTACACTTCATCTTCATCTCTGTCTCAACTTTCTCCTGGTTATAAAAGTGTTAGTAGTGTCCCTGAGAGTAGTGAAGCTGAGGATCGGGATAAACATGCACAGATTTTTCAAATCAGCAATAAGATTAAGGAGCAGTGTACTACAAACTTAAATTTTGACGAGAACAGTAATTTGCTAGAACCACTATCAGTGCCCTTACTTCAAAAGGCGTCCGACAATAACAATTCTACTTTACCGCCCAGGAAATACCCTTGGCCTTGGGATGCCAAGTATTATGACGACATGTACATAACGGAGTACTGGACCCTGGACGGCTACGCAGCCGTTAGCAAGTTCAAAAGTAATTCGGAACTGGAACCTTATTTGGATGAAGAGGAGGAGGAGATGATGAGGATTTTAAGTGATAGAACAATTTTGGGGTGGTGGAGGAAAGATCGGTATGCAAGGCAAAATAATACTTCCAAGTACAGCATAATGTCATCCTTCTGTGCCTGTTTTCTATTTTCCTTGGCTGAATGTTTTCTAGGCTAAGGCAATACTTTCAGGAAATAATAAAAGTACCAGTCCAACTTCTTGGTTCTTGTTGGAAGCTACACATGAAATAATTATAGTTCTATTTAAAGAAGTGATGGTTCTTCTATCGACCTTCATCATTATCCATGCTGGGTTAGTAATGCATCCACAATTCATTCCGCTTGTTGTGCCAGCCATAGGCTTCATGATGGCAAAATTCCAAATCACAACTGGAAATACTCATTTATGACGTTGACAACAAAAGATTGTCCGGTTTTGTGCTTTCTCCACTTTGGGGTTTCTTTTAAACATCAGCTCTGCCATAATTCACCACACAAGCATCAAGCATGTGTAACATTTGCAAAGGAGAAAGGCTATTTCAAATCCACAATCCTTGTCCTTGCTGCACCCTAAGATGTGCAACAATTTGGGTCACCATATCCTCCCTTGTGAGTAGAATAATGTGCCCTTAAACAGTCCATGATAAACATTTTTTTTAGATTATTGGCCTCTTCAGTTATCCTGTCGTGAAAACAAGTTTGGAGATTCCAATGGACTGGCATTCAGAGTACACTGTTTCAGGGGAAGAGGTGGAGAGTTGGATGGATGAGAAACGGACGAGGTTCCTTATCCATTATGGATGTCTTTTCTTGCAATGCATTACCGCGATCCACCTTGGAATCTGCATACTTTTTAGGGTACTACTTCCTCCCCGATCCATTTTAATCGAGTTACCTTACTAAGTTTAGACACAATCCTCAACAGTGTCGAGGACTTTGTACTTTCATCGCTGGAACGTAGGTGGATACGAATACACACGAATTGTACATAAAAATGGTACATACTTACGACTATTGCGCACAAAATTTTCAGAGTGTGGATGGCTTGCCGTATTATGGCTACAGTCCTATGGACGGCCCTTCTGTACCGGATTTACAAGATTTATTATGGAAAAGCAACGGAAAATAAGAATGTAAGTGGAAACAAAGCGTTTGATTTCTATGCAAAAAATGCATTTTCTTTCTATCTTTTCAGCAATGGAGCAATTATGGATTCATCCTCATGATCAACCTTTCATTGCACCTCTACTTTTTCATGGTAGTGAGATTTGTAACAATGCAAGCTTGGGATATCATGATCCACCGACCCCACCATCCAAATATGTACAGTTTTGTTGACCGTCGGATTCCCACGAATAAGAAATTCAAGTCCCACCAAAAGCCCAGACCTGGGGAAAATTTAATGGTGTGGCGGGTAGAGCGATTGCAACAAATGAAGGTGGCTGACAATGCAAGGCGATGGGTGGAGTGGGAGTTGGAGTCTGAAATCCCACGCTGGCACTACGGAGGAGGGCAAGCCATCAGGGGAGAAGACTACTCAAAGTTTGACCCTTACCGTCATTATTTGTGAGTGTCTCACACGACGGGTCATTTGTACTTATTCGATGCACCAATTGGGATTTGTTAATGCAGGGCATGGCAGAGACTCCAAGCCACTGGGCTCCTGGGCCTGGATACCAAGAAGGCATTTGCGAAGGAAGACATGAAAAAAATGAAAGAGTGGGCAGACACCCTCTCAGATCAGAATCAAAGAGCCTCTGACCAATATCCAGGGGTGACAAAAGTGGAGCGCAAAGGAGATCCGAAGGGACCATTTCTGGGAGGCTATGTAACTGGAGATTTACCCATGCAGAGAGGGAACTACATTTGGAAATATTCCAAACGAGGCAGTCAAGTTCAGCCTGCACCAAAGGTTTTTAATTAACGCATTAAAGTTAGTTCACACGCTTATTTTAACCTGCTTGTCACCTAGTCAGAGCCAAAGGCAATAAAGGCACAGCCACATACACATGGAAAGCTTCGAAAAGAGAAAGACCACACGATCATTTCAATCCCAGAAGCCAGTAGAAGCCGAAGCCGAAGCCGAAGTTCCTTATCAAAAAAGAAAAGCAAAACGATACATCCACACAAAAAATGATTATCAACTTGAACATCCACAAATAAACTGAAACCACAAAACGCTGTCAAATCCGAAATGCCGAAGACAGCTACTTACTATCGAATTGGAAGAATATACCTAATCGCGACAAATTACTATGTTATCAAATTAGGCAAACAATTAATTTTCAGGATGAATTGAAACAGACGATCGCCATTTATTTACCGTTCAATAATTCATTTCACATTTGAACTATTCTGACAATCGAAATGAAAAAAGGACAGAGAAGTTTCAATCAATGTTTTCTGTTTTTCTAACTAACAAAGCTTGGATTTTCTAAAGGAGACAAGAAAGTTATGAAAGTAATTAGTTTCAATTCATTAATGCTAGGATTGGTATCGATCATATCATCAGTCTTTAGGTTTTGAAAGCAGTGATTCAGGCGACGGCAGCAGGCATTCCTGTTTGCTTGATGGGGACAACCTGAATACCAAAAACAGAACAATAAATTACAATACAATTCAACACAGTAGGAATGATTGAATTAGAGCATTACATACCTTTGCGTCTCCTTTCTCAGTAATGGCTTCCTTGCGAGGAACAGTGATCATGAGGACCCCATCCGAGCTCAAGTTGCAAGTCACCCTCTCATCAAAGTTCTCAGCATTCAAGTCCTCTGGGAGTTTGTAGCGACGAGTGAAACTGCGGGATACGTAGCCATGTTCGTCCTGCTTCTCCTCATGCTTCCCTTCAACGACCAAGTACTTGTCAACCGCCTAAAAATATTTTAGTATAAAAGCAACTGACAAATGAAAAGGGATGCTGGATGGAACGTACCTTGACAGTCACTTCTTCCGGGCTGAACTGATGAACATCCATCTTCACCTCGAACTTGTCCTTGGTGCACTTGACATCCGCAGACCCTGCCACGTGAGGAACGACCGCCGGCATCCTGAAATGATGAGGGAAGGCCCGGAAAGGTCGTGACATCGACATCCATCTCATCTCATCTTCAATCATTCCATATGGATCATAGGGACGAAGAGAGAAAGCCATTTTGTCTGCAATTAAATTATCAAGACACAAAGTTAGTACAAAGAAAATAGACAAGAAGGAAGGAGTCACAAAAGGAAGTTAATTTTCTTTTTGTCGTCTTTCTTACCTTGAAGAAAAGTAGGATCTTTCACCACACAAACTACGAACTAGCAAACACTTGATGATCAAAGCTTCAAAAATTGACAGCGACAACACTTCATGTGCACACGAAACGCAAGTTGACTCTCGACTGAGGAAAGGAAAGGCGAGAAGCTGTCAAGGAAAGCTCGGTTTGGTTGATGTTGATGTTGATCCAACGCAACAGGAAAGAAAAGCCGGGTGGTGGTGGTGGTTGTTTTCTGTCACGTAGGCCGAACTTCCTATCCATATTTCAGCAATGGAAGCATAGAACATTCCGGAATTCTCTCCAACATCATACTTTTTCTTCTACATCTTCCAGAAAAAGTTTTGAAATGAGAATGCAATACCATCAATGCACTTGAGGAGATTGAACTTTACAAAATCTACATGTTCTCATGAACTATTTGATTAGGTTAGATTTATGTAAATTCAAATGTACACAATTTGGAAACATTCATAGAGAATGAAGGGTATTTGTTTGATGGTCAGGAAGTAATTGAAATTAGGTTTTTGTTAGGCTTAGGTTAGGCTGACCCAAGCGTAAGGATTGGTACAACTTGAAGGAGATAAGCAGAGAGAAGGTTAAAGAAATTAGCCAAGTTCAAACTGATTTGATTTGACCATATCTCTCCATATCTCAGGACTCATCCATCCAAGCAGGACACCCTATACATCCGATGAGGGTAATTACTGATAACAAGGGTCCATTGCTCTGAATGCAATAATAATTGACTGATGGTTTTGTTGATAACAAGCCTCTCCATTTACTTTGTTTTGTTTCATATTTAGAAAAACCGGAAGAGAAGAAGCTGCTCACCGAATGGAATATTGAGCTTGACAAGAGGGAGCTCCACCTAATGGGTAGAAATGTCAAGGGACCCGAGGTAAACTTTGGAAGGGGAGACGTTGATGCAAGGGCGGAGTTTGGAAGAGAAGCCACCAGTAGCGTCGTAGATCCAGTGAGTTTTCATTTCTCACCATGCCCCGTTGTTTGACACGCTTCCTTATATTTCTTTCAGCAAGTGTTCAAGGAATACTTTTGATCGTTTGCACTCAAGCCGATGAGAAACTTGCAACGGAAGTCTCCAAACAGTTGGTGCTCAACTGTCGCCAGATGGGAATCCCTGGAGGGTGCAATGGTAAGATCGTTAAGATCCGGAACCAAAGT
>JAQIWU010002248.1:0-12806 GCA_034696445.1 Isotomiella minor
CATGCATAATGCCGTCACTTTAAACTCCACGTCCACTTTTCTCACTTTGTTAGCAAGGTTCCGCTTAGGATGAAAGGATTCAAATCAACACACGCGACGAGGCTCTAAATTCTGCAAACTCATCCTGTCTGTCCCTCTCCCTGTTAGAGTGTGGATTTAGATTTATCTGGCAAAATTAAGTCACCGTAAATTCCGCTAATGGAATTGTGCTTTCATGTATATGTGACTGACTACAATCATCAACAAGAAAAGAGGAGATTCCAATCTTGACTGTCAGTCATTCAGGTTGCGGACCTACTTATCCGTTAATGCATAATGCTGACTTTGTGTATTTATTTTACGTGATCCGATGAATGATGGAATCTGATCAGCTCAGCTCACACACATACAGGGTCCTCATTTACATAACGATACCATCATAATAATCGCGTCACGACAACGCATGACATTGTAATTAAAGCATGAGTGAGCAAGTTTCCTTGCAGCCTGATTCTGATCATCGCAAGATTTATTTGTTGATGATTGCCGCATTGTCACAGTGATGTGAATGTGACATGACACAGATTCAAATAAGTGATGTTATGTAGCCTCCCCGTCCATTCTACATTCAATTCCCGTCGTCGTCAAATTATTTTGAACTAAAATCTAACGAACTACGAATGAATTTGCCGTTGGCATTTCAGCCAGTTAAATTTGCCATAATTGGATGTAGAACTGCTTAAGGGATGACTGATAATGGGGTCTTATTAAAATGCAAAGAGTATTAGCCGCTTATTTAAACTTTCTTTGATATGTTAAAAAGCCAATCTTTAGGGAAAACAGCGAGAAAGGGGCTCACACACTACCCAATGTAATACGACTGTTGCCAACTTTCCAACACTTTCTCCACGAAATGTTGGCTCAATTTAGCAGCCCTGTGAACCTAAAACCAACAAAGCAAGAGCGGCGGGAAGGAGCCCTTGGGAATTTTTATGAGTTCTTCTACTATCAATTTTCAATGAGAAGTACCGACATGGTGCTAGTTGAAATGGAATATGTAGCTACCAGAGTCAGTGATAATAGGACAAAAGAGAAGATAGGATGATAGTGGATAACAGAGAAAGCTACTTACATTTTGGATAAGAAGAGTGGGCATCGAATGTTAAAGTCAACGCTAAAAGAGGAAGAGAGCTTTCTCTCTTGCCCTTTATGTTCAGTTCACTCTTTTTCTCGGATTCATTTATCCCATTTCTGCCCTTTAGTCGTAGATCATTGCCTGTTGGCATTAGAAATGCACCCTTGTCTCCCCATGGAGTACTATTACACTCCTCTACTTTTCCATGCTGCCTACCAAAAGTCTCGTTTTCTGTCTTGTCCTCACATGTGTGTGTTTGGGGGAAGGAATGAATGGGGAAAGAAAGCTCAATAAAAGTTGGTAAAAAAATAAGGAAAGGGTAGCTCAGAACACATATTGCCAGAACTTTTTGGAACAGTTCAACTTGACTCGACTTGAACTGACTCACTCTCACTCTGATATTAGATACGTCAGAACATACTTTACTTTGGAACAGGTTGCTTGCTTACTTATGAGGAATGTTATTGAACCTGCTTTCTTTCAATTTCATAATAGAATGATGTTATGAAATTAAGGTGTGCTCCTGTGGGTGGAAAAATTCAGATATGAAAAAATATTAGAGAGAAAGGAGGGGGAGAAATTCGTACAACTTTCCAATGTTTCCTCGTAAGATCAAAAGTACAGGAAGGAAGGCAACAAATATCAAGGGATGAAAGCAATCCTACGAGAGGGAGAGAAATATGAGATATAAAGATATCTCATATCAATTGGGATTATCCGACTTTATTCTACTTATTTCTTCAGTCAGACAACAGGCAAAGGGAGGGAAAAGAGAGACGAGAGATCCCCTGGGTTAAATACTGGTTGGTAGATACGTAAGATTCCGACTAATCGGCTTTTTTCTTGTTCTTCTGAGGACTGAACCTGAACTTGAGTTGAGTGGTCTTTTTTCTCTGCCGACCAAAAAGAAAGTCCAATAATAATAAGTTTCCTCGCAGAATCGAAGCATAAAGGTCGAAGGAGAATGTATTATTAATAATAAGCAAAACTAGTTCAGTTCCCTGAATGAATGAATGCTATAAAGAGAAAGCCCCCTCCTCCTCGGATCCAATCCAATCTTCAATTATTACTTGACTAAAGTAGAAGAAAGTAAGTGGTGGGGATACATTTCCCTTATCATTCATACACGGGTGAGGGTGAAAGGGAAAGTGCAGTCAAAGCATCTAATTCAACGTAGTTCTGTTCTGGACAATAGGTGCAATATGTAAGGCCTGTAATACAACACATCAAAGTTCATAATGAGAAAAACTTCTTTATTGTATTTAGTTGTTCATATTGCATTGTGCTCTCGACCAGCAGCGAAGCAACTTCCTACTTTTCCATCCCGTTTCTTCATTGACGCAAGAAAGGAAAAGATGCAAGCTAGCTTCCTTTTTCTAAAAGGAAAGAAAGACATTCCCTGCGCCATTACGATGGTTATTTTGTTCTCCGAAGATCATTATTACTGGATACGAGTCATGTGGTGCCTTCTCTCGATTAATTCTTCCTGCCCTTCGGATCTCCTTCTTCTTTTTGGTCTGCCATAATAAATTTAATGTTTAGGAGTTCGACAGCACCAACAACAACCACCCTTCCTAAAGTGGATTTCTTTCTCTCCCTCGAATTGACTTTCACCTTTCTCTTCTCCAAAAAGATAAGATAAACAATCACCCTTCCTGGAGTAAAGTAAAGTTGCAGTTAGTTCCGTCGCCTCTCTCTTCTTCCTTCCTGCTTAGTCATTTCCTAGGCTTCATGAATATAATGGAAGTGGCATTATCCGATGCATTTATTTACCGTTGAAGTTTGGGAGAGGGGAAAGTTGACGTTAAAGTTTGTCGAACTCACTTTACTTTGAAGAAGGAAAGTAAAGTACTTATGGTCCAATAATAATAATAAGGCAAATATGGTTTGCTTTGGGTTTTTTGGATGAGGTCTTTGTTAAAGTGGGCGGGTTGGAGTTGGATGATAATAAAGATGGGAAAGGGGAAAAGGGAAAGAAGGGAAGAAGAGGTGAAGCATCTGTCAGGTTTTTTGGAATTCATTTAAGTTTTTGGAATAGAGACTTTCCCAGGCAGAGACTCTCTCATCTCTTTGGTACTTTCACTTTATTGAATTGGACAGGGGCTCCCCATATAATGGGCATTAGCGCAATGAGGCACGACCAAAGAGTGTGAGGGATGAGTGACTGTATTTTGGATGAATGGGAGTACATCCAAGTAAGTACAGAGAGACTCCCTTTCCCACATGGAGAGATAGATGGAGAAGGAAAAGTAGTTTGAAAGAAGAAGAGGGATGTCTAATTGATAGATAGATGGTCTAAGAGGAGGAAGCTAAGCTCAAGAAGAGAGAGGGCAGACAGAGAAAAGCAACCGGAAAAATAGAAAGTGAAGATTCTACTACATACTTTCTCCAACAACGTCCTGAAATATAAACGATGTATCGACTCACAATGCGTGAAATTTCCTGCTGTCGCTCCCATACTAATGCGACTCCCTTCTAAAACCCTACGTTCTTAAAGTAGTGACTCACACAGTCTTATTCTTCTTCTTCTGACACTGATGCCCTGCTGGTCGGGCCACAGATTACGCACGAAATGAAACTACTTTGCTCTACATACACAATCCACCTTCATTCGACCGAAAAGTTTAAGTAGGAATTTAGTGGGATTGATTGAAGGAAGTTTAAATCAGAGCTTCTTCGGTTTTTTTTCTTCAAATCCATACTCACTTCACTCACCCCATACTTTCCCCTTATTTGCTTAGAAGACACCTCGTCTTCTTTGCCGACGGACCGACCCAAGTGAAAACTTGTTTTACTTTTTCCCCACTATTTGCCTTTGTGCAGAAGCCCCTTTGAAGAACTACCCTCTCTACACTGCGCTAAGTCAGTGGGTGAAAGTTTGGTAAGCTAAATTTGTTTTCCTCCGCACTGTCAGTCTAGTCTGTGAAAGGGAGGGTCTCAACTGGGATAAAAGGTATTTGATAAAGACTTATCACAAATCAAAAAGGATTCACACCAAGACCAATAAAATGAGATTGTTGATGCGTTTAATATGTACACAAATAGTCCTCGCCTCGATCGCGGTCACACCCTATGGAGAAAGCCAAGCCATTCTATTTTCTATGTACTCATATTCCGCTCTATTGGTTTGATGAAAATTTAAATCGCTCTTTCTGGAAAGTACAAAGTTCAATCTGAAAAAAAATCCCAAAAAAAGCAAAGGGATAGAAAACATTGCTTTCACTTTTTATTGTATAGATAATTGTAACTTTCTCTGTGCACCAGGAGGAGCTCTACGATACAATTGAGGATCTGAGAATTGTTAAATTGCATAGTATACGACTCTAACAACCTTGCCATTGTGACCTTACGACACCTTTGAGACCCATTTCTATCAAAGAATCTGCTGGTTTCAGTCAACCCTCTAAGCTTGTTTTGTTTTTTAAGGACACAAAAAAGAGAATAGCATTGCAATGCGACCTTAAACTGATTTTTTATTGTTGAGCATAGAGTCAAAGCAAAAAAGACTACAAAAAGGAACAAAGGGAAAGGAATTCAAGGAATGGATGTATTATTATTGCGCAGTACTAAAATTCGATCAATTTGATTACATTCTTTCGATCTGCTCGATTGACCCACTCATTCCCTTCTTTATACTTTTTTCACAATAGAACTCTTTCCAAGGAAACATTCATGTCCCAACTGACAAACAGGGACAAACGTCTTATCCCCTGAATTGAGTCAACATTGTGAGAGTGAGGCATTTGGGAATGAAGGCGTGTGAAGAAGAAGTGAAATCCAGAGACAAGATTCAGGGCAATGTGTAAATCTGCTTGACATCAATGTTGTATATGAAGAAAGAATAACAATGTTATCAAATCAAAAGTGATCGTCACACTCTACGTGTGCCTGTATATAAATCAGGCATCAGTTACATCACGACGAATTCCATTCCACTCTCAGATTTGAATGGAAAAAGCATCACATCTCTTTCTTGAACAAAAAAGTAAAGGAGAAAAGGCACTGACTAACAAGAAGTCAGTGTGTAATTGATGTCATGTCTTAAGGAGAAGAGTGTTTGGAATGAGAAGGAGAAGAAGGAAGAGTGAAAGTGTAACCATTGGTCAAATCCCTTGATCTCCTTTGAATGCAAAATGTAATACTTTTTTTAACCATCGTCTTCTCTTTCAACTTTCTTCTTTTTCTCTCATCCAAGCACTTCTTCTGCCTCGTAATGATAGTGCCATCATCATCAGGATTCCATAGTATTCACAAGCAAGCGTGGATTCAATTCATGGCAGAACTTAAGACTTCTTCGTTCTTCTTCTATTCTCCAATCATTTTCCAGTCTAATCTTGGAATTTTCACAAAGTCACCCATGCATTTAAAATTGGATTGGGCTGTTTTATTTGATTGAATTGAGATTGATCGGCTCAATGCAAGTGAAATAAATGAAAGAGAAAAGAATGAATGCAAAGGGTCTATTTCTTATTAAAGTTTCTTGGGGAAAAGATCCATAATATAGGATTTAACAAAGGAGGAAGATCTTTCTTGCAGCCGTGCTCGTCGGATTCGTTTACAAATTGGACCCAAAATTGTCACAGCTTTGCAGCTATTCCGTTTTAAATACTTTTCCAGAACTACACATCTTATAGAAAACCAGACGTCATCTGGAATTTTGTATTGGACTGTAAGCTTTTAAACTAAAATGTAGTAATAACAATGAGCAAATACCTAGTCTCTGCTAACTGCTGCCTGACATAGTTTTCTATGAAAGAAGATTAGTTAAACGTTGTTCGCATTTGCTAAACTTTTCTTTTTCCCCATGACAACCGGTGATACAAAAGCACGGTAGAATAGAATGACATCACCGCACAATTTATTATTTTGCTAACAATGATGATACAACTTGAATTAAAAAGGACTTTCTTTGGTAGTTAGTTAAGTCATTGTGTCTTTCGTATACCAGAGAGGTATAATGATCGTCGACTCATTCATTACCTTGGATACGTTACATTGAAAGGAAAAATGGCTTATTCACCAATATCGGGTTTCATGGTCCAGGTAAATCCAGAGCCAACATAAAGAAGTAAACGAGCTTCTTTTCATAAACTTTGTACACGCTTGGTAGTTCTCAATGGGCATTCTCATTTTCATTTTGAGCGATAAATCAGTCCAGGAAAAGCTTGTGCACCTTGTATTTTGGTTGCCGCATTACAAATAATAAACGTTTGATAAGAAGCCAGTACCTTTACCTTTGGTCGCTTTACTCCTGTGAGAAGTCAGCCAGCGGAAATTCAATACAAAATGAGACACAAAACAAAATGTGCTTAGGCAGTTGATTCTGTCCATAAGAATTGTTTTTTTCGGCACCGCTCCTGAATCTACGATAAAAAGGTACTAAAATGGGATTTTCATGTACATTTTATTTTATCAAGGAGTGAATAAGGAAGAAATAAAAGTAGCCCAGAGAAAAGTGGAAATGGAATGCATTGACAGTAACAATAAAGTGTAAATTGAAAACCAGAATTTGCAATATCTTCACGTTACTCGTGTCATGACGTAAAGTGGTTTAAGATTGAATTGGGAAATAGATATCGGGTACGGATGAGCGGAAAAGGTCATCGAATATCGTATACATCTTGGTTCGGAGAGTGGAATTCAATTTAGAGTCAACTTCAAATAAAATTGAAACTGGAGCACTTTTTTTCTCCGCAGAAAATTCTCATATTTGTCATCATATCATCGCTATATCATACAAAATATGTCATAATTCCAGGATATTGTATGGACTGCACTTAAGGGAGAAAGTTGATCCAGTGAAACGACAGAAAGAGGCCATAGTAAAGACCTAAGGAAAAGAGGGATTGGATCATTTTGCCCACTTTTCTTTTTGAGTGATCATTTTATGACACAATTTCTTGCTGGCCTTTCAAAATTTAAGATGGAATATCGGATCCGTTTCTCATCTTCTCAGGAAACATTATATTTAGATGCACTTCTTGGCTGAAAAGCTCATATTTTTGCAATGAGGTTAAAAGCTCCTTTACGTCATCTACCATCCTCAGTTTATGTCGTATCTTCTTCCGATGTCAACAACGAGAAAACCACCTTCGCCCTTTCACATATTCTTTGGTTGGACGGTTGATCCTTGTTTTCCCCGAAATCCCCGAGGGACAATTATAGCACTGAATAATTCGTTCTCATCCAAATGTTAATAGTTTAATTACACTTTTCTTTGGTCTACTTTTTTAGACAAGTTTTTTTACAGAATTTTTGTTCCACGGTTCACAAAGTACACCTGGGGAAAAAGAAGGAGAAAACTTCTGATTGCTATTAAAAATTAAAACTTTGGGATCAAATGAGAATTTAGCCCTTCTTAAAAAACTTCTTTCGTTGTTTGTCTCCAAGGAATCCTAAAAAAAATTGAATGTGGAACATGGCCATTCTTAACTTAGGAAACTTAGTTGGTAATTAGATTTACCTTGAAGTCATAATCAATATTCTCATTTGTCGTAATGAAGGATTTTGGACTTAAAGTTTTGATTCAAGGACAAGGCGTATAAACAGTTTTTAACCGAAATCATGTAGGATTGATCCTTAATTCCAAATCATCTTGTTCAATTTGTTATCATCATGTAACATTTATGAACTTTCCTCCACAGCCGTGAATTGCGTTTATCAGCCCTCTTCATACTCGAACATTTGGATAATGACTTTCCAAACTTTAACCAGATTGGATTTAAGATCACCGAGTTGTTATGGCCATCATAACAATACTATTTTTTAACCATCCATCCAATACACATAGCCTTCTGCCTTGCATTTAACAGTTTATTTGATGTGGTCATGTCTACTTATCATAATACGCAATATCATCAAAAGTAACATTATTATATGGTGCTTACCTGAGGCGAACTTATTGTTGGGTTCGGTAAAAAAAAATAATAAACGTGTGCGTGTCTTACATTATGGCGGAGTCTTAGGTATGCGGTGTGTGGTATGTATTATCCAAATAAAATAACATTATGATGAAATGCGTGACCTTAAACATTACTATTAAACTGCTCTACTAAAATGAGCTCTACAATAATAAAATAAAATAACACAACATCATCCTCACGTCATCATTTCATAGCTTCATGCTCACACAATGACAGGAGAGTGCGTTTTTCCTGACATTTGCGCTCACATCCTGGAGAAAGAACGAATAAAGAAGATAGATAAACGCATAAGATCTTGCCCTTGACTCATCCAAAATTGGCCGTAAGAAGCTCAGCTAAAGAAACAAAAGTGCTTTTATTGCCGTGATATATCAAATCTAAAGGTTTGTCAATTTCATCGCATCGTATCATGCGAAAATAGTGTGCAGAAGAGAAAAGATTAAGTGCCTGAGACAAGGCAGTGGGGAAAAGTGAATGCACATATCTCTTCCCTAGGTTGTAGAAATCTACGCCTTCAGAAAATTGTTTTCCTTTCGAGTTTTCGTGAGATGGTGAACAATGTAATGTAAGAAGACAAATAGGGAAAGGGAAAAGAAAAGATGTGATGACTATATGACTACAATCTTGGTATTCCATGAGTTCAATTTTGGATGGCAGGCAGGCAACAGCGATGGTGGTCCGCATTACACGACATAAAGCTTTGTTGCATCACGCGTGCTGGTGAAAGGTGGACCACAGCTCAATGCAGTGCAATATTATAATCAAACATGTCAGAAAGAAACCACAATAGGAACGACCAATACAAAGTGAGATAATTTAAGCCGCAATTTTATTTTATGTCGACCCCACTCCCTGACGTACGCACCTGACTCCTCTCCAGTTGACCCACATCTTGAATTTTCTTAAACACTAAAGCATCCAATATGTAATTATATCACGGATGAATGGAAGAAAATGTGTTAATTTGAGGAATTACAAAGCGAAATGGGTTTTGTCTAATCTGATAAGTGTATGTGAAAAGTGGAGGCAAGTTAACATCCGGAATATTAAATCCATGTTACAACAACCATCATTTTCATACGATAGTAATAATGAAGGCATATGGGCACTCAAATTTATCATGGAGTATTACCCGTCCTGTCAGTCTGCCTGCCTGCCGGTGGGGTGTAAAAGAATTTTGAATTTGAAGGCAACCACTCATCCTTCTCTCGCCTTTTTAAATTACTTCTTCTTCCCTGCCTGGATGGAAACTAGGAGTGAAAGCTATTTTCGTCTTCTTCTCCAGGTTAAGTTGGGTGAGAAGAAGGGGTTCCAAGAAGAGGAGGAATGTAATGCAATTCCAATGAGCTCTCTGCTTGAGTTAATAATGTAAATGTTAATGTGGCAAAGGAAGTGGAAGTGGTTTCCCCTAGGTCATAATTATTGTGATAGGTTGGGGTAACACGACGTGAGAGGTTCAAAAAAGTAGAATGGTTAGAGAGAGAGCATCCCTTAAGTTATGTTAATTGTCCATCCATGATCCTCTCAAAGAAGAAGAATAGAGGTGGTAAGACACATGAGTTGGTTTTCTTCATAACTTTTGCTTTATGGGTTTTAGCAGATTGGTCCAAGAAGATGCAGCTCCAGTTCCCCTTCCCTCGTTTCTACACCAATTCTTAACTTGTCAGTGTGGATAAATGATACAATTAGTCATCCTTCATCTCGACCTGCAGCTGTGTGATGTATTACCTGGTTGGTTCCCTGCGAACTGTTTTATCACTTTTTACACAGCCGTCAAGTCAGGGAAAAGATGCCAAGAAGAAGCATCAAGTTTTATCTTTAAGACAAACTGATTTTTTCTACTGAAAAGTCTACTTTTTCAATATATATTATTTTCCTCTGCAACTTAACTTTGCAGAACATTTTTCCAACATCATCATGCCGAAATAAATTGTGCCTGCTGCCATTCTGACCTGTAAAAGATAGAATAGCCATGACCAAACTGCATGCATTCTTTTCTTTCTCCAATGTTTACAAAACCGTGGTGTACAGTCATCCTGGTCGATGCACTGCCTGACTTGACTTTGACCAAATAATCCCATTTGATTTGAGGTCTATAAGACCAAGGAAAGAAGACTAACGCGAAAACCAAGCAAACCAAGAAAAAATCCGTATTGTACTTGTGCTTATGTACGTCGTAACGAAGACACGAGAGGGGAAATTGATTGCATTAGATTGATTTCGTGCAATTCCTGGTCTTTCTCAGATATACGATGCTCGCTTTTTTCTGCTTTATCAGCCACGAACCACGACGACATTTTTCTAATCCAAACAAAATACTTTCTCTCTACAGACCTCCCTCATTAGGGACTGTCAACGAATCCTCTGTTTTATGTCAAGACAAAATGCTTACATGAAATGCTGCATTTCTGCCAAAAACCTCTCATCCCAAACGAATTTAGTATTGATTAAAACTCACGCTGCAATTAAACACCGACATGGCTTTGGCAATATGACGTAGCGCTTTGAATAAACAAGTCTCATATCAAATTGCTACCTTTCCACCTTGATTGAAGTCGGAAGTAGATGAATTATGTTTTGATAATGGGCTGTAAGTTCCTTTCCCGCAGTGACATATGATACCGTACCGTCGAGTATAGGGTAGAAAGTTTTATGCAACTGACGACGGACCGGACGGGATTTAATGCGTGGTAAGCACATACACGACGGTGGGGAGTGGAATGGAATGAGGGAATCTAAATAAACTTAACTTTTACATGCGCTTTCATGTCCAGCAAGAAGTAAAATCCTTTTCCTTTCCTCCAGGTAGGTTTGCATTGCATTGGTAGCTGAGTATGGATTAATGCAAAATCAGGAGGACGAAATCAGAGAATTGATCTTTTGTTAGCATGAAAAACGAGCTCGCAGCAGGACCCTGGTTAGTTTTAATAAGCAATTTAACCTCCTTCCTTAGACGTAAGAACTAAGAGAGGAAAAGGAAGGAAAACCTAATCTCTTTATTCATACCAACACGAATTGTATTTCATTTGATTTCATTTCTTTCTTTCTCTCTCTTCTCTCCCTCTCCTCGTCCAAATAAAGCGTCTCCTTTTAATGAAGGTAAATGACATGCAAGCCCTCAATTCTCCTTCATAAATTGGTTGGAGAGAAGTGCACTGTTCGGGTGTGGTTTTTGGTTTGGTGGTGTTTTATTTTACCTTTTGTCCCATAGCCGTATTTTGACATCGTCAAAATTGAGTGAGGAGGGAAGGGCTTTCTTTCATATTAGGCACAAGATGTCTTGTCCAGAGGAGAAACATGTAATACAATATTGCTGAAAGAGTAAGTGGATATTGCACCCACCTATCGTAATTTGAATGAATAGCTTAGGTTGTCGTTGTTGTTGTCATGCATCTCAGGTAGAAACAACAAAGCAAAACAAATAAACCCCAAAGATTTGCCATGTCTAGTATCATGGACATGGGACGACATAAAAAGGATGGAGTAAAAGAACGCCCTGGTAGTAGGATTTGATTGCATACTACGATTAAGATTGCACCCCTTTCATGCAATGAATGATGTGTAAAATTAGAGTTGAACTTAATTCCTACCCACTTGCATGATAATTATAATATTATTATCCTCATCCTCCACAGGGGAATGGTATTATCATAATAATTATCCTGATTGCCGGTTATTCAAAATGAGTTCACGCTATGCCCGACCACGATCCACTTCTTTTTCCATCAGAAATGCTGAATAAGCTTCCTTGGATTGCATAAAATGGATTGGAATAGAATCTTTAAAGGCATTATTGTACTTTATTTATTTGATGTAAATCAGTAATTTATTATACAATCTCCTGTTACACATGGGCCTTTCTTTATAGAATAAATCTGAATTATAAACAAGTTCCTAACTTTGTCTCTTGCATGTGAAGTGGTGGTGGTGGTTCTTGACGTTGGTGAAGTGACAACGACATGGACAAGACAAGTGAAGGAAACCACCCACTCCCCTAGCTTCAACTTGCATCACACGATATATTTAAACTGAAACTTTCATTTTCTCCCTCAATTCCTCCGAAATAATAGTGCTGCCTATGGTTTTCCTTAACCGTTATTAATAATGTCTAATTTGGGGTTCTGGCTTTTCCTTTTACTTTACTTCTTCGTACCATACCTGACTGAGTCATACGGAAATTCGCTGACCCTTGTTACTTAAGCTAAGCACTTGAGATTCATGACGTGATGTAATTTGGCTCAACGCAAGTGGGTGGGAGTGCCTTCCGTGAAAGTGGATTCTGAGGCTGACTAATAATTTGATGAAAACCTCCCAAGTTGTAGAGGTAGACATGCTTCATGCTTTCACCGAGAGTTGCATTGCATAAATAAATGCATCAGACAGACAGGGACGTAACGAAATGGAGAGTAGAGTAGACGCAAGTGAAATTGCGGTTTCAACCTAAATCCGAACCGTTTAAGCTAAAATCAGAACCATTTTGTGACATAACACAGCACTATATGCTTCTTCGCAAATCGTTTACTATAGGAAATCAAATGAGGATCTTGTGAAAGTGGGCCCGATTGACGTTGACATGACAGCAAACGAGGATGTAAATTGAATTTGAGTGGTTTTTTGCGTTAACTAACTTACCGAAAGAGGCGTTTTAGTCATTCGTTTCCGCAATGCTTTACCCTTTCACTCGACGCTCTAACTACATGGTTTGATTTGGATACACGCTATTCAGACGTCGAACACAGGCAAACTTTGGCAGGTATGTGTTAAAACTT
>JAQIWU010002249.1:0-12802 GCA_034696445.1 Isotomiella minor
AGAGTACGGCCGTACTCAATTTGAGTACATGTGTATTCAAATTGAGTACGCTGCGTACTAAAAATGAGTAAATTCCCAAACCTTTCATTTCAGAAGTTTGCAGTTTTTACATATTCCTTGACAACCGAAACTAAACTGTGAACTTCAGAAACTTGCAATAATGCAATTAGAAACTATTCATGAAATTAACAATGTGGTATGCCGACGATGGTGGTATCATCCATTACCTCATCTTTCTTGATTATGATAACCCAGGATGGGAAGCGGTGGTGTAGAATAAATTAGACCTGAGCAATTTGCCTTTAGAGAAATATGCCATTAACTTAGATTGATATTAATAGCTGGAAATCTTTTGTTTTAATTTATGCAGCTCCTTGCCATTCAGGAATTTTGCTCTGCCACAAAAGACTATTGTCCCAAGGGAGATGCGGGACCTCCAGGTAAATACCGTCTTTCATACCTTCTTCAGTTTTCAGACAACACACTTAAAGCTAACATTGCTTTTCATCAGGGACTATCGGAAAACCTGGAGTGAAAGGGGACAGAGGAGACTCAGGAATGCCGGGTGATACAGGGATAAGGTAGCTGATTAAACATTCTTCCTTGCCAAAACATTTATGTAGGTAACTTTTTGAGCTCATTTATCAAATTCTTTTTCCTTTTTGTAGAGGACCTCAAGGCCCACCAGGTTTTCCAGGACTTCGAGGACCCAAGGGCGAGCCAGGTGAGAGGGAAAGCATAGGAAAAAAAGATAAAGCACCAAATGGCATCATTTGTTCTAGTTTGTGTGGGTAGTCAACAAATAAGTTGCCTTTCCGGAATGGAAAGAAGTTCATGGAGCACTTCATAAAAAAAACTTTGTCACGAATGGGTGTCTTTTTTCTTAAGTGCAAAACTAAAACTAATGATATCCTTGGGAGGAAAGGGCAACATAAAGTACTTTCTCCACAACCACACATTTTTGCTTTTAGTTATTATGGTGGTTGTGGTTCCTTTTTGTGATGTGATGTGGTTGCACGACCAGGGCATCACATCACCCAAATGAAATGAATCCCTCTCTCAACCATCTCATCTCATTTGGAGCCTACAAAATATTTCCTTGAAGGAACCACACTTCCCACGGTTCCTGTCATTTCTTTAAGCACATTCATTTGTCAAGTTATGAGATGAAACGTCGCTTATGTAGGTATACTTTTCTCATCCAATAAAGTCTCTCCTTCTCTTTTGGCGTTGCAGGACTACCTGGGGCGGATGGGAGAGACGGGCTGCCTGGCGAGCCGGGTAAAGATACACATTATTTTTTCATAACCGGAGGAGAAAGTGTGAGAGATGGAAAAAATTAACATAAAGCTAAATTACAACTTTTTAGGTTTAGATGGGATTCCTGGAAGGAATGGAGTCGACGGTGAGTAAAGCATTCACTTTGTTGTAGGGCACGTGCCCGTTCTAGGATTAAATGCGGAATCTCCCAAAGATGTTTTGTAGATCAATGATTACTTACCTAATTTGTTTCTTAAACACATATTTTTATATTACTATAGGGATCCCGGGGATTGATGGCATACCTGGTAAGTCCTCTAAACCTTTTATGTTATGTTCTTATAGCGTCATTCTCATTTTGCCCCACTAGGCTTGGATGGGAGACCAGGGATGAACGGAACGCATGGGGCCGATGGTAGGTTCATGCTTTTAATTTGTACTACTAAAACAATTAATATGTTCAAATTGTTTAGGCTTAACAGGACCGCCGGGTCCACAAGGCCACCTAGGGTCGAGAGGTACCTATATCTGGGTTATGCAATTTTAATTTTGTTGATTGGCTAATGCCTGAATTTTGCTACTTTACAGGTTTACCAGGGCCTCAAGGAAGGTAACTTTTAAAATGAGGAAATAATCTGTGGCTCAGATAAAGACTAAACCGTTTGATTTGCAGAGGCAAGGGTTGGCTGGTCCTTCTGGAAGAGATGGAATTCCTGGGATAACAGCAATCACATCATCCCACCCAAGTATGTTTGTGGTCTTTGAGCCCCAATCTTTATTCATTTTAACAAAAATGTCACAATCTTGACGCATCACTCGTTTGTTTTATAAAACCAATTTACCTTTCCTTCCTTCTACAGGCGGAATAACGTTCAACGGTACCTATCGTCAGCAGCTTTTGATCCCTCCGTCAATAGCAGGTAAAGTCACGTCTCCTTCCTATACCATTACACTAATGTAGGTAATTCCCTCTGACAATATTGAATTTCCATGGTTTTCACGTCTACCAACCTTAGCATTATTATTATTTATCATCATTCCTCAATTCAGTTCCATCATCCTCTATATCAATTTCCCTGGCAAAATGTTGTAAACGTGGCAGAATGTGAGGGAGGCATAAGGATCAGGAGACTGTCTTTCTTTCAGCTATTGATTTTATCTGAAAACAATAAGTTGTAGAGTAAATAAACACCAAGCAAACACTTATTTACTTTCTCCATCTATTTCCCAAGGGAGAGGAGAAGATAGGAGAACTTTAGACTCCACTTTGCTCTTTATTTCGTGCAGGAAGGGAGGAAGGAAGTCAACCAAACTGCCAAGCCTCTCTTATTTAACACATTGCAGACAACAGCTAAGCAAAGCAGTAAAGTCCTTTACCACGAGAACCAAAGAGAAATCAAGAATTTGTGGTTGATTTGATGCTAGAGTAGAAGCTTTGAAAATGAAGGTGAAAGTGAAATTATGATTTGGCATAGCGTTGCAATAATATGAGGTTTGCTAACGTAAGTAAGTTTGGTTGGTAAGGGCCTACCTGCTAGGAATTCTCCCTGGTCCTCTTCAGTATACCTAGCAACTTTCTCTTTTCAATCCTCCTGAGGAAAATCCAAACACAGCACTAGCCTACGTTTACTCTTTCTCTCTCTCATACTTTTTTGGAACGTGGTTTAAGTTGATATGCATCATCATGTGGCACAGTAAAAGATGAGTTGGGAATCAAGATAATTTCTCTCAAGATCAAAAGCCACCTGGGAATTAGATTGATTTGAGTATTTCAATTTTGTATTATTACTCCTTCGAGAGAGCTCCCAAGTTTTACTGACTGACTTGCTGAAGGCTATGGAGAAAGTTAATCAGAGCAATATTCCGAAGGAAATGCCAATCTGGTTCTAAGTAATAGAAACTATCAAAGAAGGAGAGTAGGACGATAGACCCATTTCAATCTTTTTGCTAATGGCAGAGAGTCAGTTCTGAGTTGATTGCAGATCTACTCAATTCACTTTCTCCGCACAAAGATTTCTTATGAAAGTCTCTCTTTCTTTCTTCCACTCCCTGTGGTTCTCTGCTTAATTAAAATGTACAGGATGTAACAAGCAATTCCATTCATTCTTTATAGACCCTTGTTCGTCATGTCATCTCATACATATACGGTTGATTCAAATTACTTCTCCCTAATGAATGATAAAACAATTTTTGTCCAGCCATAGAAAAGAAGACGAGGCCACTGGTGGTGAATGAGGGAGAACACGTCAGACTTCGGTGTTCGGCTACTGGAGGTAATTATGATGAGACATCAAAAATCTTGCATCTTCATATAACTTTTTAATGCAGTGCCTCCTCCAATGATCAAATGGAAACGGGCAGACGGAGCTCCGATCAGATTGGGATCTTGGAAATGTAAGTAATTTGTCATGTGTAAAGAAAGTTTCTACATCTGGTTGGAAGTAAGTTTTTCAATAATGAGATTTTGAGACATGAAGCAATTGAAGTAAATAAAAGAGTGGGTGGGAATAAACAGATAAAAGAGAGGTCATACGTTTGGCCACAGTTGACTGGAATGTATCCGCTCAGTGGTCAGACGAAATTGGAAAATGTCACCGTGTTCCTCTCAAAATGTCAAAGCCACTTGAGGGTGTAGCTTATGGAAGGACGTTGTAAAAGTCTCAGTGCCCAATGCCTGTTTTTTAGGGTAGCTTCAAAGCGTAGAGAGTGTATGAATTTGTCCCTTACAAATTCCCAATCCGTTACTTATATAAGAAATCCGAAGGAGAAAAGGAGAGTATCATATTTATGACGGTGGTCCAAGAATAGGAAATTCGTTTGTGACCAATCACTGATGGAAAATCTCTTTCGCTTGGTTTCTCTGATTTTTCCCATGTCACATCTATTCCTCCGTGTCTCAATTCTCTCTTTCTTCGATGGAGCAGTGTCAGCTATGTTTATGGCAGAAAAAAGCACGGTTGGTCAGTTTGGAGTGTTCATTACTTAGCCAGGGTGGGGATATATCTAAGACTTATTACAATATCAACTTCCGTGTCTAAGACGTTGCTGGGACTGGGGTAGATGAGGTCTGGGATGAATCGTAACTTTGACTTAGAACATTGGAAACAGAGAGTTCTTTCTTCTAGTTTCGATTCGCTTCGGAGGTTTGAAGCCAATTACTCTTGCAGAAAGGAAGAAATTGGAAAATAATCAAGCAGGAAATGTTTTTCAAGAAACGTTCATGTTAGCCCGTCCCTTTATTTTCTTATAAACAAAGCAGGGACTTAAAAATTTAAAAGACACAGACAACAATCCCCACGTCGTATTATGCTGAACGGTGGTATCTGTCCCAGATGTACAGTCGGTGTTGTTGTAGAGAATGTGGAAGTGAAAGCCCATTTCGTGGTTGGTCAACTCTGCTGAATAAAAGTGGGAAATTCCTGCTATTAATCTTTCAAACGTTGTGTCCATCCCTATCTTCTTTACTTTCACTTTTATTCAGTTGCAAATCCATTATCCTCCTCCCACCGGACGGCACAGGACAGCGAGGCCAACAACACTTTGAAGTTATAAATAAAATCAATTCTTTCATGCATCCATTCATTCATAAAAGAAGAAAGTAGAAAGGGATGAGAGAGCTGAAAGTGGAATGGAAAAACTTTTGAACCGTCTTCTATTTAGGCTTCGCTTTCGTTGGTCAATATTTCAATTTTTCTTTTAGATTTTCCCTATGAAAAAGATCAGCGACGTATTGATCCCAAACTAAAAGTTGCCATGTAACAGAAGAGGTTAATACAATCCTAAACTTTGGTCACAGATACTAGATAGTTCGATAAATGGATTGACTTTCTTCTTGCATATGGACAACGCACTCCCCGTTGAACCGTGACTAAACTCTACTTTCGTTTTAGAAACATTCAAGATTTTTATTTTTACTTTTTGCAGCGTCTGGAGTAGAAGGGTCCGTTCTTAACCTGACCAAGATCAACCGGGAACATATGGGGGAGTACGTTTGCACTGCAGATAATGGAGTCACACCCTGGCAGCAGAGATCCTTCCACGTGGAAGTTCATTGTAAGCAAATAGCATTAAATAATAATACAAGAACTTTTGAGGTGAGATTTCATAAGCAGACTGGTCACAGTGCACACAACCGTCAATTGCTTAGGTTCCGTCGGTTTTATTCCATTAAGGCACTGAAATATTTATCTGTTTTCATAATTGCCCTCGCAAACACGTTGCCATGGCAATTGGATTCAATGGTGTAAAAAGTTTAATAGGGGTACACAGAATATCCCACGCATATGAGTTATCTATTTAACATTTCAGTAGATGTGAGCATTTTTGCTTCCGCATAATGTTATTTTTATTGTGCCCTTCGAGGACTATAATGTGGAGATAAAAACTGCATATGGTTCTGTCCACCGTCGATTCCTTTTAGGCAGCTTTATATCTCGAAAGATGTCCTATTCGTATTCAAGATCGACGTTGTGAAAGTAGTAAAAGTGTAAAGCTAGTAAACTATTTAAAGCTTAAATGCGGATCTAAAAACTCACCAAAAGCTTGGCTCACAAAAACTCTCTCCTCTCTTCACACTTTTACCAAGTCGACAGAACGAAAGAGCACTTTACCTTGGGTATCAGAGAAATAACTGCCCATTTGCCAGAAACCTAAGTCCAAAGCCACATTGAAAGAAGAGAAGCATTTACAATTTAGTGGCATGGAGAGAGTTGTACCGTTGTACCATGAAAAGCATAGGGTGAAAATAAAAACCTGTTTCGCCTCTAAAGTTGATAGTTTCTGACGGTGCCCCCAACTTTATACAACTTTTATGGATCATAACCAATCCAAACTACGTTGGCTTTCACCGACATTTTCACCCGTGCGGATTCAAAGTTATTTTGTAGAGCACTAACGCGATTTATTAGGACAGTTTATGCTCGCCATTTCTACCCGCATTAGTTTGTAGGATTGCTGAAAGGGCAAATTGAACTGCCATTACGAGATTACTTTAAACAATTTGAAAGCCACTGCGCCTTCGTATTGCAAAATAGGACAGAATTTGCTTTCACTTCACATGCTTTAAGTGCCCTGTAACAAAAATTACACAGCTATAATAACTGCTGAAGTAAAATATGAACTGCGACTTGTGAGAGTTCCTATATTTCAACGCTGTGTATTGCTTTTAAAATGGAAAATGAGGCTCTGATGAAGAGACACATACTTCATACTTACAAACTATAACGCCAAAAGTCAAGTCACGTGGGACCACATTCATTTCCTTGTACCTACTTTGTTGGATACTTTCTTTCTTTTCCGTGCATAACAGGAGTATCAGTGTGGTTCCCTACTTTGTTAGGCAAAAGTTTGGAAACCAGTAAATGACTTTGGTGTCCACAAATATTGGTTTTGTATTCATGAGGGAATGTTTATTTCTGCTCCATATTTCTCACTTTCTCCCATCCAACTGAACTGGATGCATAGCAAAGCAGGTTAGGTTGAAGGAAAGTAAACTTGTAGTCCGTTTCACAGCATTATTCCACATGGGTTATTATGCTACCACGTGTATGATCTTTATGCACGCCTTGTTGTTGTGACGATGATGTAATGGTACGTATGACTTCGAGTTGGGCCTACGGATGCATTTACCGGAATAATACAGGATACTATAAACTTTTGTTGATTTTGCTTTTCCCTGCCGACTTGGTTTCTATATTGTTAGACTCGTACCTCTCTGCATCACCATAATTCACAAAATTACAGAGTCAGGGTCCATGTCCTGGCCAACAGGAACGAAGATAAGCACGAAGCAGATAGAGTGAGGCTAAATGGAGAGTTTGACTTGGGCAACTAAATAAAATAACGTGACCAACTGGGAATGTATACTTTCATTTTCCCCGACCACGGGATAGTGGGAGAAAAGCGGAAGGATGAGGATGATAGGGAAAGTAAAATGCGGGAGGCAAGGCGTGCCATAAAATATATTATTTGATTTTTCTGATATTTTCATGTCCAACTGCATGTGTATCCTTACTTGATATTGACCAAAAGAAGTGTCTGCTAGCTAACAAATTGGATCTCATTTGTAGCCTAAAACATGTCCAAAATACATTTCTTGTAATTTTATGCACTGAATTTTAACACACGCAGTCCCTCCAATGATTCGGATTCAGAACCAGATGGTTGGAGTGAGCCTTGGGTCAATTGCCATGTTGGACTGCTACGTGGAAGCATTTCCATTTGCCGTGACCTACTGGGAAAAATCAGACGGACGTGTATTGGAGAGTTCTGAGAAATACCAGATTCAGCAAAAGGATGGAGGCGGGGGCTATAAGGTCAGTGAGGTTTTTGGCTACTTCCTTCAGACCATTTTATTTTATTTTTATGTCTATTTTAATTGACCTTATTAACCGAACTAAGCCTCTAATCCTGTCAAATGTTCCGTTACACTCTTTCAGATACACATGACGCTGAATATTACCAAAGTAACAACCAATGACCTCGGTCGCTACCACTGCGTGAGTAAAAACGAGCTGGGAATCACAAAGGGGGATTTTACAGTTTACGGTAAGGAATTGAACGAACATTGCAGTTATGAATTTCTGTCTCCGACAGTTGTGTGTGACTTCAATATTATGACTGTTCTATATAGAAGTGGATCCGAGCTTGGTCACACCTCCACCAAAGTCTATGGGAGGAAAAGGCGTTGCAATATATGGTCAGGTATGGCACTTTCGACTTCCAACTTTGACTCCACACATGTAGGATACAAGGGTCCCAACGGCCTCGTTTAATTCCGGTTTTAATTAGATGGAGTTTATTATGACTCTTTCTTTCAGTGGTTTCCTCTATGAATGCACGTATGGTGTTACATTTGCATGTCTTGTTAATTTGTACAGGTTCAGCCGGAATTCCAAGATTTGGATACCTTATGCCCAACCCAGGAGCCTCTGCAATGTCCCGACTGTCCAAAGATTGAAACAGGAAGATGTCGTTCAGGAGGATTCGCTTTATTGGACATGGTTGGATGGGAGATGGGAAAGTTGGGAAATCTCACTATTCCCACTCCAAATAATCGGACACAAGGTTCATTCTTTTACTACCAATTTAGCTTTATTGCTTTATTCATCCCATTTAATCTTTTCCACCTTCTCCTCTATCCTTTTCCTCGTCTCTTTAATTTCACATGTGACGAACTTTCCCTTGTTTCCTGAGCAAAGAAAGGCACTTCAGGACCACGACGTAATATCAAGTCTTTAATTCCTCGACGGTTATTACTCTCAATTTCCTAATTTACAGGCGAGGACCAAGCAACTATTTTATTCTAATGGTCTCATTCTCTTTCTGGTCTACTTCATTTCTTATGTTGGTCTCATCTCTTCTGGAGTCACAATGCACTACTTTGGTGGAGACATGTTTTTATTACTTTACCCCTTCAGTTTGCTCTCTTAAAGAAAGTAAATATATCGGCAAAGTAATTCATTAGATGTATCACTGACTTGAGAGTCATTAAATACTAAGATTAATTGGACGACGGCCCACACTGTTGGCATGATAGTAGGTAGAATGAACTGGAGTCTATAGGCATTATATTATAGTAAGTTCCAGTTCGTTAATCCCGTAGCTTTTTAGCTTAAAGGAATTTTTGAATTATGCCAGGCTGTTGATGACTTTTAGCAGGAATTATAGTTTGTGGACAAACAGGACAAAAGACGCTTTGACTCGTTAAACCCCCTTTGCATGATTTGTTATTCCATGATGTAACCATTTTTATCCATTCATTCATTTACTCGAGTGACAGACGTACTTGACTCCAGTGGAATTCCCAATTTAATTAGCATGTCAGTAGGGTAGACCTGGTCCGGCGGATAGCAAGTGAGACTGAAAATCGTGGAGTGAAAGCTAAACAATTCACCACAGTTCTGCGGTTGATTTTGTCCATCCTCCTTCCCTTGACTTTCTCCTTCCTGGTATTAATAATGCCCTTGTATCTATAACCCTGTTATTAGAACCTCCTCTTTCTCTTCATTACCAAAGGCCTAATTATACAAGTCCCGTTCACGATGTTTATATTCCTACAAAAACTATATATATTTCAGACTGTGTGCTATCAGCCGTGGGAAAACCCGTATTCAACCGCTTCTCACCCTCCCATCCTTCGGGCTGCTGGCTCCGAGACCCTGCTGGAAGTGGGGCTGGAGGGGAAAAGTATTGGGTGACAATACAAGGTGACACCAAGAATTTGTACGAGTACAGTAACAAGGCTGCCTTCACTGCTGACCGCCTCAGTCACAATTACACGCTACCATTCCCATTCCGGGTGAGTGTGTTTTCATCTTCTCATACTTGTCCATCATTCCGACTACTACTTTCTCCCCTTCTGCCTAAGAACCAACGACCTTCTTTTCTTTATCCACTTTCACCAGCCACACAGTCTCTCTTTGGCTGGTCCTTTTTATGGGAGATCCAGTTGTTGTAATCTATTTTTTGCCCACTGCTGCTGCTGCTCACAGATTTCATCTCATTTCATCTCATCCCATTGTTCTAGCTGTCAAGCCAAATGATGAAATGATGTTATTATGTACTTTTTTTCTCCCCTTTCTTTCATACTTTCTTACCATTCCACTCCATCAGCAACACACACTCCCTTTTTGCCCAGGAAATACCCGTTGCAGAAAATGGAAGAATTTGACACTTTGACATTACAAGAATGTGTGTGTCGCACAAATTGCCACTTTTCAGGTGAAACTGTTGCATCACAGAAAAAAAGTAATTTGATATTATACGTGCTACATTTTATTCTCCATGAGTTCAAAGGGAAAGAAGAAGGAAATCGTTTTCCTAGTCTTCATCTCGACTCTGTTCTGTTTTGTTTAAGAAAAGCACGGAACGTGGAAGCGTGAGCGAGAGGAAAGGGGGAGAAAGCAAAGACATCCAGCAAAAGAAGGGAGAGAAAAGAGTGTAAATTGAATTTCAGAAAAGGGCGTGCTTTCCTCATTTTCTGTTTTTCTCCAACTTTCATTTTTCACAGAATAGAGAGATGCAGTCTCGTTTGGGAAACTAAAAATATGGGGAGTGCATGATTCGAACTTTAAGTTTCTCTGTAAAACCTAGAAAAGGAAAATCATCCTCTCACACAATTGCTGTTGTACACTCGAAACCAACCCATATCACGCGAGAGGACAACAATAGCCTCTTTAAGAGGGGAAAGTACAATACGCCACACGACAAAATCCAACACTCATCGCCTTATGTATTATTCTCATGATGTGAGCTGATGCGTCCTTTTGTGTATAGGCAGGCATAGTTGTCCAATTCTTCAGCCCGTTGCATTCAACAACGTAGGAAAGGAAAGTTGATGATGAAGTACGCAGGAAGCATACACACTTTGGTCATTACATCTCGCAAACTCCATTCCAACCCTTCTTCATTCGCAAGGGGAGAAAGCTCCCTCTCCACTTTCTCCTGTGTTGGATACAAGATGGGATCGCGGTCCAGCATTATTTATAAAAGCATCCTTATGCAAATTTTTTATCACTTGAAGTCAGTCACTCGGTGTCGTCACAACAATACTTCTGCGGGAAGTCATAGTAGTGGTGGTGGTGTGATGTGAAGTACATGTCGCAGGGGATAATAAAAGAGACGGAGGAGTAATGGAATGAAAGAATCCTTATTGCTCTGGGATTGACTTTCTCCTTAAATTCTAAGCACTTTAAAGGGAAGAGGAAAAATCTGCTTTTCTCATTTTCCAAGAGAAACACAAAGAAAAGAAATCCCATAATCTTGGGCTGCACTTTCACTTCATTGTCTAGGTCACAGTTAAAGACAATTAATGATTGTAACTCTTGTGTACTGATGCACCATTAATTTTGAACATTGAGAAGACTTGAACACAAACCTATTTCACATCCTTCCATACGACCAAATTGCTCAACGTTGTAAAAATGTTACTCTTGAATTGTTTCTACTAAATTCAGTATTTTCTGTCGTTTTATGATGCATGATCGACGTTGTGGTACCACAACTTTGCTAAAGCTTAGCTAAAAGCTGACACAGCCTGGAACAATTTTATCATATCTACATCAACCAGTGTCAGCAAAACTGAATGAGACTGAATGAATGAAGTCGTAGAGGAGGAGAGGAGACGAGCATTTCACAGAAATCTTCTCTAAGTAGATGTCAAACATTTTCAGCCCTCACAAAAGACTTAAGATACAAACGATGTCAAATGCAAATGTGAAATGAAATGTGTCCAACTTTGCCTGTTCTCTGAGAGACATTGCTTTCTTGCACTTTCCCTCTTAGGACAGTAGCTCTCGCAAACAGTAATAGCGTGGTAAATTCGAGATTTCCCTTCCAGGCCCATTACTCCATTTCGACTTTCGACCATGATGACGGGATGAGATGGAGAGAGAAAGTCAAACTTTTGATGGAGGAGAAAGACACGTTTCTCCATGCATATTATTATTTGTTCAGTTTCTTCAATAATCCACTGTTTTGCTGGCTTGCAAATTTTGGGATGAGCAAATGGCGTTATTAAAGTTTGGAAGAAGATGATACATCTATCGCAGGGTATTAGCATTGGGATGTCAGGGTATTTGTGCGGTTGCATGTTCTTTCTTATGCACAACTGGGATTATTAAGAAACTTTTCCAATGACCCCGGAGTAGGGATTTGAAAGTTCATCAAGTGCGAGTCCCTCATGTGACACTGATTATATTGTACCACTTTGCCATAAAATTGGCTCCTACTTTGTATTCACGTTCACACTCATCACTGTAATGACGGTAAACAATGGAGATAAGCAATCGTTCTAAGAAGGTTCAAAAGTTCATTAAAGGTATAAAGATCCTGTGGATCCATCATTCATCTTGATTCATCTACAACCAAACGGAGTCTATGAAACACTGGATTTGCATACATATATATGCAAATATTACATATTATCCATATCGAGAGGGATATCATAGCGGAGTGAAAAGTTGAGTCATGTTAATTCTGGATTTGCAATGCAAATGAAATTAGACTGTAATGCACACTTATTTCATAAAATAGTTTGGGTTCTGTCATCCACCGATAATATTTAGCATAACTTGATATAACTCGTCAGCTTGACAACAAACTTGTTCATACAACCAGATTATGAGGAGACTTTCTCAATTAAATTGTGGAAAATGGAAAACCGCCCTGCTTTGACCAATTAATGCGAAAGAAATATTTTTGAAACTCTTGAGTTACCTCAACTCCTTCCTGGACTGGAACCACTCATTAGACCACAAAGAGCGCTTTCATAAAAAACATAACCTTTTCCATGGGACAATCTTAGGTAAGGAGTCGTTAGTTAGACCCAAATACCCAAAGGCTTCATTCGTGATCTTCTCAAAGAAAGTTGTGGATGGGGATGAGGGAAAATTGTCGAGTGGTTGCCGTTAACCGTACCGGAAAAGGTAGCTGCACGGCATTTAGAAAAAGATCAATACAAAAGTTGAGCTAAAACTGAAAGCTGATTTTATCATGTAATGGGTACATGAGGACCACTTCAACAAAAATGCTTTCCCCATTT
>JAQIWU010002250.1:0-12801 GCA_034696445.1 Isotomiella minor
AAAACATGTCAACTGCAACAGGACTCGATGGTGTAATGCAGTCGTCAAATGTACCTGACCTGTTGACAACATCTTTATTTACTCTTTTGCACAATCGGTCCATTCTAATTGTGGCAGTAGCAATTTGGCTAACAACAACGTCAATGGTGAAATAGCTTTTTTGCAATCGTCGTTTCATCTTCACTATTTATGTCAGTGAAATTTATCTGCAGAATAATCCACCCACCTTCTCTTGATTTTTTTACCTGAAATAGTTTGCATGTTTGTTCTTTTACTGCAATTGATTCAGACCAACTCGTGAATATTTTAATTGCATCGCATGCATGTTATGCTCCACTTCCACTGCTTTAGAAGAAGCCTTGTCCCTTCAATTGGAAAAAAGAAAAATGGCATTTATTACTTATTCTTTGGCTTGAACATCATAAAATGCTGCCAGTAGGTTTTTAAATACATATGTCAAAAAGTTGATCAGAAAATTATGCAATGATTCTGTTTACTTATTCACCCATCTCCCGTTGAGAGGAGATTGATTACTGGTTGGCTACCTTCTCCTAGATAGCAAGCGTAGTCACTTAATTTGCATTAGATTTTACTTTATTTCGTCATGTGGATTTAAATATTGAAGTTTGAACTTAAAGGTTTTGAGTGAGTTCGTGAATTCTCATTTAGCAAGACAACCAACCGGACCAAGCTGACCAAATGGGATTGATTACACATAAAAGTTAGCCAAAGTAATGTTAATTTTGATTGCTAAAAAGGATTTGCATTATAACTATGACGGGACGAGACCATAAGGACGCAAACGACAAGATGGATTAGGGTTCATTATTCACTTAGGTATATATTTACGGTAATTGTGTTCGACAGCAGATAATAATGTGGAAATGAGGAAGATGAAGATGCGCGCAGTCTATTTATTTATTTACTAAGCTTGGCACGTTGTAACATTTTTTATATATCTTCCTATAAAGTATCAAGCAGTCAAAGTCACCATCATAATCATAATATTACCTTTATCGTAATAGGTTACGTCGTGGCCAGTCATTGCGTGCAATGCTGCAAATGTGTGGACTAAAATCAATCACTGCTTATGAAATAAAATCTATCAGTAAAGCAGGCTTGGATGGATACCAAAAAAAGTACTATCAGAGTTGGTTTGTACATTGCATTCAGAAATTCTAAAGATTTTCTTTGCTAAAAAATGAAGTTGCAAGGCTTATGAAAATTGCCACTTAAAATGCAAGATGGACACTCGCAGAGAAGATAGTATTCTTATAAAATCCTAAAATCAACTCACCTACGCCTGTTGTTGCAACAATCTTAGCTTCCCCACTTTAGAGCAATTACAAATTATTATGTCATTGCTTAATAGTTGAGTTATACGAGAAGAGTACTCAACACTCTTTGTTAGTTGCTCTCTGTGACTTGTAATTTTTTTCATTTCTCCTCATCACTTGCAATCCATCTTCTTTCTGATTCATTGCTTTATTTTTTCTGGCCCGAAATTGTTTTTGCTGTACAATGGCTTCTTTCTCACTCTCTCCAAGATTCAGTGAACTGTTCAGGTGCGTATCTTTCCTACACACACGTGCGTAATCTAGACTACATGTATGAGTCAAAGTTTTAGCATGATCATTAAAGTTGTGAGGATGAGGCAGTTTGAGAAAAAACACTTGTTCCTTCCTTTCTTGGCAAATTTACCTTAGACACACTAAACCAAACCAAACTGCGCAAAGTAAAAGAAGGAGGAAGGCTGCTTTTTGCTCTTGTTCACACATCAAGATGCTAGATAAACTTTTCAAAGTTCAAGGATGTGAATTTCGTTGGCATATTTTCCAGAGATAGATTCGATTGCAGCAAAGCGTCTTCCTTTCCGTCTTCATGAAATTGATGAGGATATTATAGAAGTATAGACGGTTTTATACAGTCGAGTTGAAGCTTTCAACGCACGTAAAAAATTAGCTCGTCTTCTTCTTCTGATTGAAAGTTGCACAGGTACAAGTTTTGCCATAACTAATATGATTTTGGCGTGTGAAAAATTTGTCTCTTTTTATGTGTCCATTGATGTGGCGCCAGGAAAAGAGATTCCGACTGGTTAGCTTGACTTTATTCAAGTCGGTCGTAGGTCAGAAGACCGGATTACTAAAGTCTTTTGCTAATGCATCTTGCCTTCTGGAGCGTTCCCTCCTCCTAATATGCCTAATGTATCAAGAAGACGTAAAGGAATGCGATGTCAATGACTTAAGAAGTTTTCAGGCATCTTATTATTATTCCATATAAATGTCAAAACCTTTTTGCGTGGGGTCCATTCATCTTTTCTTAAATGCTGCTAAAATGCGTATGCGTATATCAATTGGCACAATCTGGATTTCCTCATTCCCTTCACGCAAAACACAATCAGGCCCAAAAAATTTGGGATTTGGCACGTGGAAAGTCAACGACAGATTATTTTATGACTTCCATTTCTGCAAGATGGGAAAAACTGTTGGTGAAACAAACAAGGAAGGATTTATTATTACAACAATGGTCATTTTTTTACGGTTTTTACTAATTGTGCGAAAGGGAGTGAGCCAGAAGTTTAAGTTAAGTCCGTGTGGCAGAGGAAAATTCAAAATTCATTTTTACTGAGTAATTCCTGTCACGAAATATGTTTCCAGTTATGAATCATTCCACTCATTAGAAAGTTGAAGCATGGTTATCTCTTGCTCTTCTTAATCCATTCTCTGAACCCACTGAAGTAGAACAACTACTTCATGAATATAAAAGGCCAGGTTCCCCCCAAGGAAGACGCCGAGGATTGCCTACATGATGTGCATTAAAAATTGCAAGGTAAAGGCGAAGAAATCGGTTTCGTTCTTTGCCATTGATTTCAGGTTATGCACCATCTAATTTGATTGCCTGGTCTCAGGTTTCACGTACAACATAAAAACATTATTGGTGGCTTTGCTCTCTGCTTGTTTATTAGCCTCAAGACAGGTTGTGCGTAACATAAAAAAAATCTTCAATGCAAAATTATGCACTCATCATCGTCTTATATGACCGATGTCCTGTCCTAATCTTTGACCACCTTCGGGAGTATTAGTCAATTATCCTTAATGTCTCTTGCAGTACATAAGATTTCGAAGAATGTCAATTCAATTGTCAAATGCGCGATCCTAGGTACTTTATTGTTGTCTACATCAGGGACAATAGAAAAGCTATTTTAATTCGGTACCTTAAATTGCAGCAATTGTCGACGTCATGTGTTTGGGATTAGGGATTGGTGATCCGATGTCCATGATTCATCGCATGTCAGACAGTAGCAACGAAGCAATCAAAGTAGACTCTGACGCTATACACGTTGTTTTTAAGAGTTTACAAAACACGAGTTTGTTTTATCTCTAATTTATTTCACCTTTCTCATTTTTGACGTAACGCATATAACGATAAATCAAATAGGAATGCAATCAATTCTTATGCATGAATCAGGTTTTAAAAACACGAGCAATTAAGAGTTATTTTCTTTTGGTAAGAAAAAGTATTTTGCATAATTTGGCACATCAGCTTTGCTTTAAGCCTTTAATGTAATCGTCCTTTTAGGAATTGCATGGCATAACTCTGTTTAATCATTCAACATGGGCAATTTTCCATCACTTACTAATTAAGGTTTTATCTCTTCCTCTGCCCAAACATGTGTTATTGTGATTCACTGCAGGTACTCGCGAATAATTGCTCACTGTTTTGTTCCATCAAACCCACACAAAGGAATTCAACTGGTCATATAAATTTTTAAAACATCCTCAACACGTAGCTCTTATGTCATAGCAAAGTGAATATATATTTCCGCTCATTTTTGAGATACTAGATGGTTCCATCTTGTTTAATCTTTAGACATGCATTTTGGATCCGTGGAAACGCAAATTGAATTAACTACTGACAGGAAGACAAGCAAGTCAAATGCAAAGCCATTTTACGTGGTTCTTTGTGCTTCATTCATTTGTGTAATTCCATTGCATTCCCTTCCCTCCCAACCAACCGTCCGAATTTCATTTAGCATAGTACATTCACATGAATAAATAATAATGATCAGACAGTTCAAATGATATGAACTAATCATTAGAATTTGAAATTGATGGAGAGAATCCTTTTTAGCAATGATTTGTGTGATGTAGAGTGAATTGAATGAAAGAGTTGACCGGAGGATAATGAAAGTGAAGGCTTTTGTGTGCAAGTTGATGTGATGAGCAGCGGATGGAAAGATGATGAATACAGTCGTTAATGTAGTAGTTAAAGTTGTAGTATAGATTGTTGTGAATTGTGATTGTTGAGGTTGCAGTAAAAAATCAAGTTTTTGTATCATTCGCATTCCCAGAAGGCTTTAGTCCTCCTCCGAAGATGATGTGTAGGAAAACAGAAACAGCAAATTACTTACAACCATTGGCAAAGGAAGTTGGCGTGCAATTTAATATGCGAAGCGGAGTGTATTGAATGTGCACATTCTTTTCTTTCACAATCATTTTTACACCAGAAGAAAAACAAGTACGAAATGCGTATGACGGCCTTGACAGTTCGGCCTTGTATTACGCAAAGTTCAATACTCGGTTTACGCATTAAACTTTAAACTTTCATCAAATTTTAAAAGAAGGAAGGCAGGCCGATTTAAGTTGGGGTTTAATGGAAGATATGTGCTTACTTCCTAGTCCTATGATGATGATGATAATCCATATAATTCTTCATTCTGTCTCAGAGAATTGTGTGCAATTTATCAAGGGGATTGGCGCATAATCATAATGATCATTTTAACGCAAATTAGGAGAAAAGAAAAGCACGCGGAAACAGTTTTTGTACAATCTGTGCATTGTGTGTAGGTCCACCTAACAACGAAGATGCAACTCACATTACATCACTTTTCCCTGTGATGTAAATTATTATTATTATTATAAACTATTATTAACGTAATAATTATTCATTCGGCCTTTGTATGTACCAGAAATGATCTACAAGCACACTATGCAGCAAGTTGTTCTCAAGTGAAAATACAATTAAATGACCTTTACGAAAATTCAACACTTTTATATTATGGGTGGTGGTGGGAGCAGCGGAGGAATGCACGCAAATTCTCTATAGAAAGGGCGAGTGCGAAAGATTGATGAAAGCATTTTGCTTTATGATAATGCGACGATTATTAGAGGAGTTATTATTATTGTTATTTTACTTGGACGAAGGAGAAGAAGACGGGCTATTGACATGACTAAAAAGCTAAACAGGATGATTATGTGAATCGAAGGTGTTAATATGAAGATGAAAACTGATATAAAGATATTCATGAAATGAAATGATTGGCTTTATTGTAAAAGGTAAATCTGTGTGTGTGCGGCATGAACTCAATGAACCTTAAGTGATGTCATCGGCCACACATTGTATAAATTTTACATAAAATTTTGCACATAACTTTTTATGGACAAAGAGAAACTTAAGGGAATTAACTTTTGTATAACTGGCAGCTTGACTTTGGCAATGCTTCCGCTTCCTCGTCACTGAATTCAGGACAAACTTGGTTTGAGCATTAGTCAGACTTTATCAAGTCTAAAGACATGTTCGATAACATTCTTTTTTCTTGAAAAAATTGCTGTGATCAAATGCTAATATACCTCACTGTTGGGAGTTAGGAAAAAGGTTGAATCATCGCCATGCTGTCTTGAAATGTTTACGACATTCACGCCTTAATCTAGGTGTGAGAAATTGTAAACCAGCATTTATATGAGCATTTAAATATTCAAGACGTTTTCCCGACTTTTTAAGAGGTTTCTTCCTCAAGAAAGAGGAAACATTGACTTCAAGCCAAAGTGCAGTTAGATATTAGGCGTGCTGGCCAACGTTCAAAAGATCAGTTACAATTTTCCAAATCCTGTACCTGTTGCTCAAGTTTTTAGTAGAGATTTATCAATAAAATTTAAAACCCTGCTGAGTGACTTTGAAATTCCTCTGGCTCAGTTTAAGGTGTACCCTCCTCACCCCTGTCCATATTCGATTCAATTTATTCGACCAACTTTTAAGATGAATTATGCGGATGGATGATCACTCATGTAACGCAAAAACATTTAATTCCAAGAGTTCAACAGGTTAGAAACGAATAACACCCTCCTGCCTTTGCACTGCTATAGATGATTGCGTCATTTAGCGTAGGACACTAAGCAGTTTAGAATTCTAGAACGTGCAATCAAAGACGGTTAAGCCACTCATTGATCCAATTTGCGTTAAAGCGGTTTGAGCAACTTCAGTTCAGTGGGTGTGGAAAATGCATTCTGTCTGCAGAGTCGGCAGTAGGGAAATTGTCCAACTTTTTTTGCTGGAGTTTCTCTCTACCAGGAAAGACAGGTTGGATTGAGTGAATAAGTGGTGTACAATTTAGTCTGGCTCTCTCATAAAAGCAGAAAGTAGTTAGCTGATGAGATAAAAGAAATCAGAAAGAACAGCGCCCTTTATAATGGACACAAATGTGAAATTATGATGAACAGTAGCGGTGTGGAAATAAATGCAAATAATTGCACTTGGATGAGTCTCTTTTTTGCTTCAACTACTGTCTAAAGAACAGGATAATGGAGAGACTCTTATTTCACTCTGCAAAAAATTCAAAGACGCTGCTGCACTGCTTCTGCTTTTCTTTTCTTTTCTCTCTTCAGAAACATCTACGCATTTAATTGAGGAATCCTGCAGTTTGGAGAACAAATTGGTTGGAAAACCTGCTTAGGCAAGGGTAGGAGGTGTTTAATTTAATGGTTCTGGTGAGAGTGATGCTGGGTTTGATTATAGTGCAGAGTGCACTGGAACACAGCGGAAGATGAAGAGGACGACGCGGATACATTCCTTGTCTTTCTTCGGACCATTACTCATTGTAGCGCTTTTCCATTGCGTCCTTCTTACATCCAGTCAAGAGCTATTTGCATTATAAATTCATAATGAATTCACATTCTAACAGAATACAATTTGGCATTGTAAAGTGAGTTGAGAGAATGTGGGGGAATCATCGCCGCTGGTTGATGATACTGGAAGTGACTAATTGTTATTGGCTCACTTTGAATGTTAAAAACTCTGAAGGGGGGTGTGTGTGTGAATGCACAAAAGATATGCGGACGTGTGGAATACTTTTATTTCTGACACAAATTAGCATGAACTAATAATTTCCACCGTACAACAAAGTCGCCTTATTCTTTTGCATGTCTATACGAAATGAAACTCCAGGAAAGATTTTATTTTATGTGTTGAGAATGCCACAGGAATCTTAATGCAGCCAGATCCTAAAGGTGATTAACTGCATAGGGAACAGTTTTCGTCTTCACTTATTGTGAGGTTCCGACATGACAGGGTGTCAAAATTATTCGTCATGCTGCGTCGGCCTTTTATTCAACCAAGTTCATTTCATTACAGACCCTCAAGGGATGTTAGATTATCATTTCCACTGCTATTGCAATCGTCTTTTTTGCTTTGCGTTCAATGGGCGGCCTGCAGAATGGCATAGCGACGATCTAATTATAATTTATGCTATAAATATTTAAATAAAGTTAATAGATAATAAATGTCTGATAGCTGTGTAGTTGGATGCAGGTTCCAGATTTCCAGATTTAAACCCATGTTGGGGATACCATCCATCCACATTGAAATGCATGAAATTTTATATGTTCACAAAAAAATAAAAGGTCTGCATGCCAATTTGGCCACAAATGAGAAAAAGATTGACTTGTTTGTTATCGTTTCTGGATCCACCCGGAAAATTATGAGCTAAAGAACTTGTTAATTTTCCTTATATGAACAATTGCTGGAGCCATTCGGTCCCGTCATAATTTTGTAGATTGGAGCATAAAATTCAACATGTATGTTAATTTGGCGTGGTTGAAATCCACACCATGTTTCTTTACATCCGTGGCATGGAGATGCCAAGCCAAGTGGTATATAATCGAGGAAATTAGATAATGATGCCTATACCTAAAGGGTATTAACATAATTGTTCTTAAGCAAATATGATTCGTCCAAAGTTATGTTTCTATTTCCTTGAACTTGAGTTCTTTGGATTTGGACTAAAGAATTCAAAAATCATAGTTTTTGAATTGTTTGTTAAATGAATTTTATTTGCTCTTATGAATGATTCCTTCTGTCTGTTCGTTGGTTTTTCGTGTGCGAAGAATCATTGTTTGCATTAAATTGTTTAGTTAAAGAGTCTAAAAGGCGTTGTTTTTTTAACAAATGTACTTGATTGAAGAGATGACGCAGACATTTTAAATGTCTCAATCCCAAGCAAAAATTATTTTGTATTTCAAGATTGAGACTTACATTATCAAACAAGCCCTCTCTGCTTTATCTATCTCTCAAGTGCATCGTTTACATAAACGATGAAACAAAAAGGTCAATATGTCAGCAATTAAAATGTTGGGGGAGGAGTGGAGTGGTAAATTATGGAAGGGATGTTGACTCAATCAACGTTTTTATGCAAATAATGAAAACATTTCCAGTTTTTATACCCGTCATTTTACACAATGCTTTGCTTTCCCCGCATATAATTTGAGCAAGGGATATTTTATAACTTTGAAAAACTGGTGGCGAGAAATAAAAAAGGAATGTTGATGACGATGATGATGATGTCTTGAAAAGTTTGAAATACCAAAGACAGTTGTTTATTTCATTGTGCGATATAATGAGAATGATGAAGATGAAGATAGCTAAACATTTATGATGTGATTAGTCTTCAAAACACGATGAGTAGCAGCCACAAAACTTATATTATTGTAATGAATTGGAGAAAATGTATTCATTTTGTGTGGCACACTAAATAATTGTCAGTCAAAAAGAGTCAAAGAAAAGAAAAATTGTTGTATAATGAGTATCAAATTATTCTAAGGGTTCAATTACGCACTGTAAAAAGGTTTTCAAAGCTGCTGTTGTGCGTTAATTGAATGAATTGAATTCCAACTTCTACCTTCAAAACCAGCCAGTGACGAATAATTTCTTGATGATTGTTTGATACAAGTTTCCTTTAGTTGGTTTGCTGGAGTAAGAAAGAGGGAAGAAAACTTGTGAATTTTGAGAGAAGGAACTCCCAATTGTCCAATCCAACCTCATCTGAATGCATCTGAGGTCTACTGATTGAAGATGAATGAATATTGAATTTAATAGACACGGCAGCAGCAGCGTGGTTTGAAACTTTTTATGTTAGATTGAGCGAAGAAGCCATTTTACGGCCTATGAGATTTTTAACAAACCTGTCAAATTTCGAGTTTGCTTGCTTTCCCCCCGTAACATAACTTATGAATTTAAAAAAATGATTTAGCTAAACACCAAAACCACTATCCAAAGAAAAGGGAGTTGCTTGGTTGTGTATTGAAATATTTAAAAGGTAGTTAGCATTACGCAATGAGAAAATATATCAAGTCCGCCACGTAATAACCAACCTTGTCTTGTCTAGTCTTGCCTCTTTCTAATAAAAGTTAGCACAAGCAGTGCGTAGAGAGAAAGGATGACCAGAAACTTTATAATTTCGTACGCTTTTTTCTATCTGGTCACGTTCTCTGTGGAATTTTTCAATCGCATTAAGTTACATTGGTTTGCTTTCATCTCTTGTTTCTCTCTTGGACAATTTCATTTGCTATTTAATTCTTAAAAGCTAACTCATCTGGTCTATTGTCCCCTGGAGTAAGTCGTTAATCTCATTTAAGACTTAATAATAATAATTTTATCTGCCTGATGCAGTCGTGCGCAATTTATAAGGTGCATGTAAACTGCTTTAAAAATTCGTACCTTCATTCAATTTTACACTTTTCCATGAGGACAACTGAATATGAGAAATTTGTTCCTTTCAAAGCTATGTCGAATGAAACTCTGTAAAATCAAAAATACTTATGAGCGAGTGCTATTGTCAGTATGGTTTAACCCATAACGTGAGCATAGTGAGGAACGAAACTTAATTGTTTCATAGCTTTTAATTGTTGAGACAAAGGTTCCTAGATTCAATCTTGGAAAGTACAATACCTATTTCCTTTTTGCGTGAGAATTAGGTTTCCTTTTAATGTAACTTTGTCTTGAGGATTATGCGTATGATCTTAACCTAATAATCAAAAAGCTTCGAGAAACAGGACACAATTTATTTTTTGTAAAACTAAACACCCATTCGCAAACCTCGCTTTGACATTAAAAAAATTCGAATTCAAATATTTTGTATTTGTTCATTAATCCTTGCTGCTAATTAGCAGTCGAAAAGAAGTGGAGAGTTCACAGTTTGTGACAAGTTGAGATAAACCGTCTTGCCACGGTGTAAGTAATTTGATATTTAAAGCCTGGCAATGAGTAGCCTTGAGAAGTGATTAATTGATGACAACAAAAGTCCTTTTACTATTTTTATTAATCCATTGCCATGAAATTGGTTTTAAATTAATCTGTAAACAAAAGGTAAAACAACTAAAAGTCTAAGGTTCTTTTCGTTTATACCTGACTGACGCTTTGATTGATCCATATTTTGTCATAGACCTGTCCTCATAATAAACGCTGCCTGCGCTGCCGCTTAATTGCTGTCATGATACACCAGTTTTGCCCCTTTTGCTTATGAAACAAGACTAGAATTGGATCAAGTTACTGAAGTTAATTAAGTCTGTCGCTAGAAGTTTTCTTTCATGATCTCAGATTACGCCATGCACCTACACTATTTAGTTTCATAGGCATGAGTGATAATGGAAGCTATAGAAACATAGAAGGGTGATCCATTATTGTTTCGTACTTTGATGAATAAGAATTGACTGTGACTGCGCAGGTGGGCAAATTAATTTTCACTTATTTTCTGTGAGGACTTCCGACTTCTATATTGAAAGCATTGCATTGTTGGTAATTATTAAACATAAGAGGTTCCTTCATTCAAATTGGCTTCACCTTAAAGCAGTCAGTCACCAAATGGACGACTTCATAATTGTGCCCTACATAAAATTGAATACAAAGTTGCCTTGCCATAGGAACTAAAAGTATTCAGCAGGTTGGTAAATTAGATTACCTCCTTGGCGTATACATGCAAAAGTCCATCGTCGTATAGCGTGTGTGTGTACTTGATGAAGTATATAGAGCTGTAATTCGTGCATAATGAGTTTTGACTGTCTTAACTCACAAAAGAAACTTTCAAGGAAAGGAAACGCCTGAGCTGAAATTAATGGCTGCAGCGGTCATATTTTGTTGGAAGTCAAGTTAAGTAGCCGTTAGCCATATAGACAAATGAGTTCCGTACACAAACAAAAGACAAAAGATACCGATGCCTCTTCATCTAAAGTATAAGATACTTTTCCTTTCTGCATGCATCAAAAGAAATATTTTTTAAGTCTTTCACATACGTCGAGAGCTTATTGGGATGCCTTAATTCAGCGTCAATAATGAGATGAGAATATGAAAAGAATTTTGCTGCAGTTCACACGAATTAGAAATCCCTTCTACCCTTGAACATGCTAGCAATTTCCTGAACCTCCAGTTTCTAGTGTCAACTACAGCAAGAGATGTTTTTTTAAGACTATGGGGACGGCTTTCGCTTCACTTATTAGCTTGTAGTATGGTGCAATACAAATAGGCACCCAAGTTGTCGACCTTGTCAAGTTCAAGTTATGAAGAAGGGGTGAATAAAAATTATATGAGTGCGCAGCCAAATCATTCATTTGGTAGTCCAATTCTTTATTCTTAATGATGATACGTTTATCTAATGCTGATTTTGGATTTGCTGCGTCTATTCACAATCCATCGTGGCGTTTACGTACATCAAACTGCCACTTTTCATACAAATATCAAAATGAGGCTGTTCTCTGCGCCTTTGTGGAATTGAATGAATTGGAATATGAGTGTGCATAGAGCGACAAGGTACGACAAAAAGGGATAGAAGGTGTGTTTGATCTTGTGCTTTGTTTTTATTTGCTTGCTTTATTTATTATAAGTTGAAAAAGTGATTGTTGCTCAGATAAGGTGACCCAGTTTTCATCCATATTATTATTTTTTTTATTAGTTGTAAGTTGTCAGGCAAGCAGGGGTAGCAGTCAGCAGTGCAAAAGTCTTAAAAATATGGCCGAAGAACAAATTTTTGTCATACCTTTTAAATTCATGGCAAATCGCAAGACAATGCCCATCTCATGTTATCATTGTTTGTCAATAGGTATTAATGATGGTGGTACTCGGTGCTACGTTGCCAGGGGAACGCAGTGTAACTTTTGTAAACAATTTAAATTAACGTTTACTGCTCTGGTTACTTTTTTGTTGCGAATAATGAGTCGCAGCGTCGTACTCTTGGATTCCATGAGTACTTTAATAAATGATGTTGTTGTAGTGGTACGCATAATAGAAGTCCCATGCCAGTTTGCTTCTTCCTTTATGCATGCACTATCGGACTCCCTTAAGGGAAAATAAATATTGTTAAAAGCGAGGTAAAGACATTATGGTCGTAGATGGTATTATTGCATACTGAACAAGTTCACCTTGTGACGATTGAATTGGTGTAATAATTAATAATAATAGTTCATTCCAATGCTATTTCCCACGTCGAGCACTATGCCCAGCACTTAATATTAATACGTTTATATTGCTATTGTTAAACATCATGCGAATGACGTTAAATTGCTTCCAATTCCTGCTTCCTCCGAGATCTCAATTAGTCCACAGAGTCGTAACGATGATGTTCGAGTGTACTCAAAATGATATTTAATATAGCGTTTATGGATTTAATGTAGGAAGAAATAATGTCACTAAACACGATGCGCACATAATTTTTTTGTGCTTGAATGCTTCATTATGTCTAAATTTAAAGTTACCAAAAGT
>JAQIWU010002251.1:0-12800 GCA_034696445.1 Isotomiella minor
TATACTGCCACGGTAGAAGCGGAATGTCATGCAGAGAAATAGAAATTAAGTCTGTTTTTTCTAATAAATGTTACATGAATATAAATGATTCCTTTGCTTTTACCGAGTGGTGCTTTGCTCTGCTTTGCTTTCTTTGTTGGGGGAAAATAGGAAATGGAAAGGGAGAGCATTATTTAATCTCCACTCTCCCCTCATCTTTTCCATCCTTTGCTGACGATCGTCGTGTGTACTTCGATATCAGAAGAATAAAGAAGGAATAAATTTTTGTTTTCTCATGCCTCCTGCATCGGCTTTCGTTGGGCCCTCAATCAATGCTGTGTACCCTTCGGTCATTCATGAAACTCATAAATAGAAATTCTTTCTTTCTTCCATGTGTCTCTTAGCCTTAGCCAGCTCAGTAAGAAAACTTTTTATACAATTTTTACTTGGACAATGACAAAACTTTTTACATAGCTCCCGGTCAAATTGGTAGATACTCCTTACATCACCCACTCAATACATCTGGATGACATAGTATTGTTCTCAATATGTGCCCACCGAGCTTAGTTCGGGCTCAGCTTTCACATTTTTGCGATAAAGATGCGTCGTATTGCTTACAGTACAAAGACAAAAGTTTAAAGAGCATAAATTCACTCCGCTCATTTACATGATAATCATTTAGCTTTTTATTTAGCCTAAAATGCAATGAACGGAATCACGCAGAGAGACGTCTTCATCATCATTTGTCCCACCCCTACATTAGGTTGGGTGAAGGGAGAGTTTGGGTAGGGGACCAAATTATGCGAACTGAAACCTGCAATATTTCAATTGTCGTTAAAGTTGTGACTATTTCTATTACTACCACTGCGCCATTTCCACTGCACTGGAAACTAGGATCTAATCAAGTACGTTGTTTAAGCATGGCCGAAAGATGATCAGGGCACATCACAGTGAACTGTAATAAAACAGCAAGGGAATAATAATAAGGCTGACAAAGGGTTCTCAAGCTTCCAACATTTTTTGCCGTTGTTTGTCATTTGTATTAACGACTTTGATCACATCAAGATGTGAACTTGTGCATGTACCTAATGTAACTTTTTCCCAGACCATGCTCAATTACTCTATGGGAAACGTTCAAGTGGGTCCATTGCTTCAATAGCCTAAAACAATCAAATGCAATTAGATTTCATGAGCTCAAAGGATTATGATTAAGTCCGCATGCATCTACTTAATCCTAATCTTTTGATATTGAAGAATCATTTTTCATACGACTTGATCATGCACCAACTTGAGTCTAAAGCAGGCAAAAGGGAAGCAATGGGGGAATGATAAAATCGTTGGGGTGTGCTGGGTTTAATGATTAATTCGTGTTGACTGTAAGAAGTGTGTGAAGGGGACCGCCCTCGTGATCCTGAACCCTGTCACCGTTTCTGAACTGTTTTTTGCCTGAAAATGTCTCTTTAAAATAATATGCTTTTTGTGTCAGCTACTCGATGCTCAATATAATAATGCTCACAAGCAAGTACCTTCCTTCATCTGAAGCTAAGTGTTTAGCAAGGCCAGCTATAGATAGAATACTTCTATTCAACTCCAAAACCAACCCTGCGAAGACTTTTTTCTAATTTCTGCTCCAATAATTTCAGTGTCAAATAAAACTTTGCATTTCCATTTTTGTACAATTCACGGTATATGGTGGTAATAGCCCTGCTATTAAAATATCCACCGCTGAATCTTCAGCGGAGACACTGGCTGCGACAAATGCATACGAGAGGAAAGCGAGTTAAATTTAAACTTGTCATGACGGAAGGGGGTGGCAGCATTACGTGGAAAATGGTGCAGGACAAGGCGAAATCGTAAAAAATGCATAAAAGCAAAATAAAGTTTCCGAGTTTCGTACAAAAGTTCTTTCACCATCGCGAGTTGTGTGTACTAATGTGAATTACTTACTGGTGTGCTTGTTAACTTAATGAAATTAATTCTGAATTCTATGCAAGGAAAGAATAAAAATCCAATAAAATAAGACTGTCGGAATTACAAGGATGTTCATCTATTTTCTTTAATGTTTCCGCCGCCAGTCACTTTCTCCAATTCTACAGCCACCAATTTGTAAACTTGAAAAAGTTGGGCTTCTTTGTGCATGAAGATTCGAGTAATTTGAATCCCTTTTGTAATTTCTTCACAAACAGTTGTGAAAATATCCCCATCAGTTGTACAATTTTATAGAACGTAGGCTTTGTATATTTTATACAATAATGCCTTCCAACAATGAACTGCATTGAGTGAAAAGGAATCATGAATTGCTGCTTGTAATGGTTCTTAACATCCATGCAGTCTCAATCAACTAGTAACAACCTGAACTGTTGTATTGTAAGAATGATCGTTTGAAAAGGACATCGGCATTCTTCATTCTATGTCGGATCTTAAATTGTTTCGTTTTGCCAACAAAAGTGAAAGTGGAAAGTCAAAAACCTTACGCAAAACATAAACAAAACAAAAATGGTTTCAACAGTCATATAACGCATGATTTACTGAAGTCAACAGGGGTATTGTAATAACCATTTTTTCCGTAACCCAATCCCATAATCATCCACATAGGTTTTTATTTATATCGGGTTCTCTTTCTCTTCAAAGAGCACAATTTTCAAAATCTACAAATCTTCACTTCATTTTTTGGCATCATAATAACAGTGATAACTCCATTTATTTATAGACTTCGGCTTGTTGGTATTTTGCCATGAAGCATAAGAACTCGTCCTCGATTGTTTTCAATTATACATGTGGCCATTGGTTTTGGTGGATTCATATCGAAGGCAGGTAAAACAGTGTGTACAAATTATTATTGCATTTGAACCGTCAACTAATATTCTGAGTCACAACTTGAAAAACGTTCATGCCACTTTTAATCGAAGTTTTGAAAATATGTTTTTGAAAGTAGACTGTGATTTCCTCAATTGAGTTCAGTCACAACATGGAGAAAGCGTGAAATGCAAACAAAACATTCTCTCCTTTTTCTGCGTACACGTATTAGAGCATACACACTCGTATTTTATGCATACCCCGAGAGAGTTCAGATTTTGGCCTTACTTTGGTTCATTCTTTCTTTCTCATTCTGTAGTATAAGTCTTCCTGAGTAGAGGAAATGGAGGAAGTGATTTTTCACCGGAGAATGTTTGCTCGCAATCCCCCAAAATTTGCTCTGAATTTAGGGTGACACCATGTTACATATACAATCGAAAGAATCCTTTCTTTTTACTTCTGCTGCAATGCACTACTTTCACTTCCTTCCTTCTTTCTCTCCTCAACCGAAAGTTAGATTCCCAACAACTAGTATTCGTTGAGGGGACGTGCTCGTGATACATTTTTCCAGTTTTATTTAGAAATCAAATAAAATTTTCATTTGTTTATACAACTGAACCTCAAACGTAGATGAGGTACATATTCATATTTTATTTACGTGCGTGCGTGAAGTGTCAATTTTTGTTGAAACGTCTGCACGCTTGTTAATTTTTTATTTTATTTAGTCAGAAACGATAAACAAACGAGACTTCGAAATACAGTGTTCTGTTCCGAGGTATCTATTTTTCTAAATGCGAGGTATTTGGGGACGCAGCCCTGTTGCAGGCTGAATAGCAAATGGGGCGTAATGAGATAAAGCATTGTTGTTTTCTCTTGTATACAAGTACACAAGTCAAGTCTTTCAACTGAATGTGGACGATGAGTTGCGCAAAGGCAAATCGAGCAATTTTTTAAAGATTTATTTGAAGAATATATAGCTTTCTAGACATGTCCCGCAATAATTTATTCTTTTTCTACATTTGCTTCAGTTTTCTCATATGAACAGAGTGGATAATGGATGGCACTAAAGATAAAAGTATGAATAAAACCTCAGTCAAAAATATAGACCCTCTCTCTCCTCACGCTTTCTCTTTACACACGACTCCCAGTCCCAGCACTATTTTATTTTGTTCGTGATTATTTGCTCCAGCTTTTTATACTTTCTTTCGGGAAATAAGAAAATGATGAAAAAACAAAAAAAAGAAGTAACTCTAACGTAAAAACTGTAAGATTTTGCTGTATCCGTCTTCATACATCTTTCTATAATTTAAAGTCTGAACATGAATAACAAAAGGCTCTCCTTTACTCATATTTTTTATGAAAGTTACTTACTTATCTGCATTATGTATCGGCGAGTAAATAAACAAACTGGATCTAGCTGTCTCCGTGTGACTTGTACAATTTATTTACTATCAGTCCCAATCCTATTATGTAATTCATTTCATTTCAAAATTTCAGATTCGTGATGTTACATGAAGCCGTAAATTGAAGAAAAGGAAGGCAATGGAGGCACATTCTACACAATAAATGTTCAACCTGGAAGGTGAAAGTCTGATCAGGGAAAGAAAGCAAAGAAACGAAAAAGAATTATTATTTTTCACTCTTTATGCAAGTATGCATGAAGTAACCATGCTCTGATCAAAGGAAAGTACATTACTAGGCGTGACAGTAAATAATAAAGGCACTTCTGCAACAGTCAGCCAGCCAGCCACTCTTTCCTCCCACCCACGCTACACTGCCTTTTGTGGAGAGGTGTTGGCAGGGATGGGAGTTGTACAAATGGAAGGAAATAATCAAAAAGGATGGAGCCCAATTAGTGATAAAAGTGCATCAATCCCACTGATGAGATGGATTTACTTGGACTCTTCATATTTCTCTCTTGTGATCCTGTTCATCCTAGTCATCATCTCACATCAAGGTACGTTCATGTTCATAGCTCTACTTTCACTTTCACCGTCGTGCTAGATTAAATTATGGCTAACATTTCCCACATCCACACCTTTCCGCATGGTAGGATCTGATGTAACGTACTGTGAGGGAAAATATGAGAACGTCTAGTTCCCTGTAGTCACTCGTCAGTCATCCAGCCCATTATTCTCTTTGAAACGAAACAAGACTTTATCATAATCATCGAACAAAGTGTGTTATATTAAAGTATTATTGACCGCACATCTGCCTGTCAGTCGTGCCTAATGTCAGGGCCCATTGTTTGTGTTGTGTTGAGGCTGTGCTTTCCCCATTGGTATTCTTCTTCAATGTTATTCTACCGACGACGCCTCAAATAGCAGGGTCCATCATTTATATAGCGTAAGTTCTCTGTTGTTGTTATCTTACGTGTACCATGCTAAATGTATGTGGAATATGGTCGGACTTAATATCAGGATCCATTACGTTGATAGGATTAGATGCGTAAAAACACAATTTGCAAGTATAATATGTTCTTAAAAGAAAAGTGAAAGTTCTGTGTCGTACAGAAGTTGTCTAGTCTCAAGCATTGCCATTCAGTTATTTCATGGAATTTTAGCAAAAACCAAAACAGAGTACTGTTTTACATTGAAGTGGTAAAGATACCATAGAACACTGAAGTATAAGGCCTTGGTTGTTTGAACTTTCAAATAGCTGTGTAAACCCAGACTCATTTGATTTGATACAGAAGAGGCATGGAGTTTTTGTCTTTCCGCGTCATCACTTTCACTTTTGCCTTTAACATAAATAATGGAACGGGTCCAAAAACAGACACATACTTATAACGATTTCCAGTATTTTAGTCTCTGCCATTTTCTCACTTTCACTAGATCAGTTTCACAGATATTTTTCTACAAAGTTTTTTTTTGTTTTTAGCATTTTTGAACTCATACTTGGAATCAGAAGGCATAATTCTATAGTTGTTCCATAATTGTGTTGTTGACTCCAGCTGAAATGGTTGTATTTTCGTTCTCACAAAAAATTATTTTGGAAGTAATCTGCATAAATTAGAAATTCCAAAGCAGGAAGCAGAAGAGTAATCCGTATGTAGGACATGATGAGTTGGAGCGTAAAATGCTGACTTGTCGTCCTCTTATCAGGGCTGTCAGTCTCAAACTCTAATGGGAGTGCTTCAATATTGTATAAATTCCAATTTGTGACTCTTTCCGTCTTTTTATAATCTAGATTAAGCAGGAAAGCTTTAATTCAAATGTAATTTTAAAATAACGTTTGAATGCCAAATTTTGTGTCTGTGCCGATGAAAGTTTGTTTAGAAAAATTGTGCAATGCCAACACAATACAATGACGCAATTCCATACGCATAGTCGGTAAATCTCCCTTGTTAAAAATATCTCATAATATCAGTGCTAGAAGCGAGTACACAAACGAGGACAGTGGACGAAGCAAAATTGTCCAGCAAAATTCATTCAACAACACGGGGAAAACAATTCTCCTACTGCAAGCCATATGCAACCCCACAGTCGCCAAAATTTCCAAAGTTCGCTCAAATAGTTTATGTATTTAGAGCATATTTACAATCCTCCTTCCTTCCATGTGAAGTAGTTAGGCATGTTTTTGTTTTGCTTTCTAGTCTGCACATATTTCCGTCTGGGAAAGTTGCAGGAAGTGGCATAAAAAGGTCTGCTGTTAGAGTCAAGTTGAGAAGTTAAGTGGTTCAGGTTTTTACATTTTAAGGAGTCTTGTAACGGCAGCATTATGCAGCAACCAGTAAAAGACAAAGAAAAACATGTGAAACAGGCAGGAGAAAGTAGAACAACAAAGTTATATTATGTGAACCCAAACATTTCCCAACTCTCTTCTATGGTCGCATAAAGTTTGTGCCCTGTATTTTGTACGAAATCTTTTTAGCAAACCCCGTTTCAGCAAATATGGCTCAAAAATCTATTGTTATGTCTTCTACAATATTTGGGAGGAATTGCAGTTAAACTATTCTAACATAATATGGCTGGAGTCTGTTGCGTTTTGCTAACTACGCATCTATTCAGTCAAAATTATCGTCACTTCACACATTACTGTTGGGTAAATTAAAAGGCACGTTGTGCTATTGAACAACAACAGAACACAACAATTAATTAATTGCGGCTGATTAAGTCTAATCCTGAGTTTATTAAAACATACATCAACCAAAAACATATTGCCTACTTCCAGTAGGGGAAGTAGGGAAAGTCGGATGAAATTTTGATCTTGTTGCTGATGTGCTTTAAAAATTTGTACTAAAAGTCAAACTATTGTTAAAAGTTCTTTTGACATCGGCAATATGCAGTAAACTACGTTTTCCATAATGTTAACAATCTATGTATTTACTATGCCAAACCATTGGATATGGACATGGACCCTAGATTTAGATTCCTTGTCAGCACAACGTGTTTATGGGGTGTAAAGTTAAACAAAATTGGTAAACTCAAACTCAGCCTCGATTGCGCTTTCTCTGTAGTTTCTCAATCAACTCACTTTTCAACAAAATGTAGGGATGAATATACGTAAGGGCATTCAAGTAAAAGTTTGACTGAATTAGCAATTGCATTGAATAATTAAACGTTTTGTAACATTAAGTTGTTTTTATTCGTGGTTTTGGTGATGTGGAAGGGCAAGTACAAGTATCACAGCACAAGATCGTGCACATAACATGACACTTTCACTTTAAGCTTATATTCAACTGATTCTTTAGAGAAGGAAAGCATAGAGAAAGTCTCATCATTTCACGGTTGTTCACATCCAATTTCAGGTGTCAGGAGGGACCTTTCACCCCCCACTCGTAGCAACACTTAATTACACACAGTTCCCTCTCTTCAACTTCACTCAGGGAATTAGGCTTACTTACATCTCAATTTACAAGTGGAACGGTAGTAGCTGAATATTGTAGTGTCATATCTTGTCAAGATAATAGGATTTGTTATTACTACAACCATGATTCATAAACCCCATATCACATCACAAAAGTCCTGAATTTCACGGCTTTCTTGCTGAAATGTAGATTCAAAAGCGTTGTGAGTTTGAGTGGGGTAAGTCGCGAAACCTTTGCATTTGGACTCACTCTCAATTTCCAGTTTCCTTTGCGCGTATTTTTTATCAGTGTATAAAACGCCCGGAAATTGGAGTTACAAGAGGTACTTGTGGTGGGAGCGGTTAATGAAGTTGAAGACTATAGAGTACTCGCACACAATCCTAATCTAGTCTCCATCCCACCCCTCCCACTCTTATACATACTCCCATCCATTGCCTGCATGCCTTTCCCTGGCTATTACTTTTGACTGTGTGTATGTGAGAGTGAGTGGGATGTTGGATCTCGTTAAATCTGGTGACTCCCAGGTGATTCCATTCACTCTACAAAAGTTGTCCTGTAGGGAAAGGACAATGAAATGAGCACAAAGGTCTTCTCTCAAATCTGATAAGGGAAGTAAAGCTCAATGCGCAAATATATGGTGGTTTGGTGGGCCGGTGGTGATGGCGGTCTTGGTCTATGGAGTTGGGGTTTGTTGAGGCTTCAACTTTCTCCAGGATAGATAGATCAGACAGACCTTAGGGTTAGGTTACTCAACACAACACACTCACGAACGAGATGGGCCTTAGCCTCACATGAATCAACCAACAGGCCCACCAACGAACGTTGAATTAGTTCAGGAGTAGTAGAGACTGAGACTATACGTTCCAGCAGGGCGTCATGCATAATGAAGTGAAAGCTGAAATGCGTTCCTCGGCCAAACAAACGCTTTGCTCTGTTTTCACAAGCCGTCTAATTGGGGCATACTTTCAAGTCTGCCAGGGAACAATATCAATTCTTTCTCTCTTCCTTCCCTATGCTCTGAGCGAGGTCTGTTCTATCGAAATCTAGAATTTGCAATAATAGACCGAGAAGTCCGCGTCAGTCGGTATGCGTTTGGCATTTTATTCTTGTTATCAGGATTCTCAAACAGATAGATGACCTTGTTATAGGCTAACGGGAAGAGAAAGTAGACCAACATTATTTGCTATATATCCTCTCGCACAACGTGTGGTTATGGGTTGTGGTCCACCCACAGACACATGTACGCTCTCGTATGAATAGAAGTGTCGGTTAGGTAGAGTTTCAGATCGGGAGCAAAAGCAAAGTAGATTGAATAGATTTCTCTGCCTTTGATTTTCCTTGAAGTTGATTTTGATCTCATTATGATTCAACTGCACAAAGAGAGAGCGAGAAGGGGTTAATGTTTCACCTTTCTCTCTTGTCTACACAAAGACCTGTGTGCGCAGAGGTGCACTGCGGGGCTTGTTTTATTTGTGCTTGAATGCGTGACATGATTTTGAAATTAGATTAATTAAATGTGACTTTACAATGGGACCCGTGTTGGCGCTGTCTTTTTGATCAGCTAAAACAAGGCTGCTTTTGAATAAAGTAGAGGGATATCATAGAACTTTCACCAATCCCTTGGCATTCAACAATTTACTCATAACGCCTTCTTCATGCTTTTCTTCATGCAATACTTGCAAAAAGTAGAATTGTATTTACGACGGCAATAAACATGACTAATTATTACATGTGGGTTACTGAATACTCGTCTTGCGAACTTATTTGTCAAACTGCATTACAAAACCTTTTTTGTTTTTTCTTTGTTAGGGGATTCATATCAAAGAGGGAGCAGTTCTTCTCGTCAAAGATGGTTGCAACATCAAATGGCCCTGGGATCTTTAGACTCTCCGTCGGGTACCGACAGCCCTACAACCCCACCTGGGACCACGGCAGCAGAGACTGCTCTACCTCCCAGCATAATCGGTGGCACTAATGCCATCTTCCATGTCACCAAGTTCCCATTGAATACAAGCAGTAGTAATTCCACCCTTGCAACACCAAGTCCTATGAAGATGATAGGGAACAATACAAACCTACCCGCCCCCAATACGACGTCGAAAACTTTTCCAGTAGTAGCAAGAGGTAACAGCGGAGGGATAACTAGCTACAATGCTAATAGGTAAGGGAAAGTTGTATTTATTGTCTCTGTGAGTTTATGAAAAAAGTCGGTGTGTACAGGAGCTCAGGCACACGGCAAATAAATTATGGGTTATTTCTTTTCTTCACAGGAACAATTATTTTGGAGCTGGCAGGAGGCGGATCCCCCTGTCATATGATGGATTTTCGGATGGGGCTCTGTTCGAGAACAATACTAGTGTGAACATAACCGTCCCCTTGGGCGACACGGCTTTTCTCCGTTGCAAAATTAGAAATCTAGGAGAAAGATCGGTACAACATTTCTTTCTTAATCATGTCTTTATTTCTGAATCCAACAGCACTTGCACTGCAAGCAGAATAGCATTGGGACACAAGGACAAAGAAAGCGAAATTCTCATTCATAACAGTAGGTAGCCACTTGTTAAGAGAAGATCCTAGGTGGTCCTTCTGCATACGGCCGCACTATGAGCTGCGTAATATAATGAATTGAAGGGACAAAGCGAAGAAAAGGCGCAAATAGGCCTCTCTTTTGTACTTTGTTTTGTATGAAAAAGACAGAAAGAATATTTTCCTCGCAAAAAATAGTTTTCTTGTGCAAAAACATCAACAACACAAAACTACGATTGAAGAAAATTGGACTATATTACATCCTTATGAGAGAGAGAAATTGAATTTCCCAAATTACGGAAATACTCTTTTCTTTGTTACACAAAGATTGTAATTCTAGTCAGTGTCTTCTCCGTGCTCAGCTTGAAATTCTTGTCATTTCACTTCACTTTCTCTTTTATTCCGAGAGAATGTCAGAAAAAAGACATTGGGAATGAAATCTGAGAATGTCATAGTCAATTTGAGGCAAACGAGGGAAAGGAGAGAAAGTCTCTCTATCCCTCCCACAGTCATATCAATCCCAGTCACTCGCATCGTGCAACAAAACTTCTTTTTAAACTCTATGGAAGAAAGAAATCAAAGAGGAATGAAAACATGGGTTCGGATTCTCTCTCTCATGAAGGCACAACGTCTCTGGAGGAAAATAGCAATAATATTCTTTTTCGCAAAGAAACACACTAACGATAGGTGTTGCTAGAGTCGGTGGTGCTTGTTTCTTATTTATTTGTGAGCTGGTGAAGGTGACATAGCATGAGACGAAATGATATGACATGACAGACATTATGAGGAGGAAAACACTGCGGGTAAATTGTAGAAACAAGGAGTTTACTCTGAGAGAGCACGATGGAAATGACAGGACGTTTAAGAGGAGAAAATGAAACTCGCGAAGGTGGGATGGGATGTCTTTCCCTTGTGTGCCTTGAGCTGGAAGAGTTCTATTTTCCTTTATGCATTATAGATTTGAAGGTGTCATAGACATGACTCTTGGAATAGACAGATAGACAGACAGATGTAGGTTCCTCAATGGATCCAGTGACGATTAGATGGGATTTCATTCTGGAATTTGGAATTGCTCAAATTCCTTAGGAATGATGAGGGCTAGGATAGGACGTGCCCTTCGAAGATACGAGAAGAATTGAAGGTTATTGGAAAAAAGGGCTGTGGGTTGCACGACCTCAGTTTCAGAGAAAATAGACAGTGGATTTCTTCACTTCTTTTTCCTCAGCGAAGTGTCTCTTCGATAAGCCTCCACTTGAGTAGTTGGAGGATTAGGGTAGGTAGGTAGTAGTGGTGAATTACCAATCTGCAGATAAAAATCAGCATCAAGTCGAAATCTTCAAAGTTACGACTTGAAAAGGGACAATTTCAAGAATTATTTTCGATTTCAGATTTCCTGGATTAGAAGAAGAGACTGGCATATTTTGACGTCGAATAAGGTAGCGTACACTAATGACGAGAGGTTTCATGTACTCCACACTGAAGGAACTGAAGACTGGACCCTTCAAATAAAGTTTGTTCAGAAGAGAGACAATGGTAAGCACTTTCACTTGGACTTTCTTTAAGAAATATGTTTCTCAATGGCAATCTCTCTATTGCAGGTACGTACGAGTGCCAAATATCAACAGGGACCGGGATTATTTCCCTTTTTGTCAACCTGATGGTAGCAGTGCCAGAGGCCTTTATCTTAGGAAATGGGGATGAATATCACGTGGAACAAGGAAGCACGATTAACCTCGTCTGCGTTATAGAGAAGGTAAGTCGGCATCTTGAGAACCTAAACCTTTACTTCAGCTTCAGCTAATAACGCTAAGGCTCTTTGGCTAATCCTAGTATTCTAGGGTTGCATGGATTCTCATTCTCCGATTTGTAATTGAGAAATCGGCATTACTGATATCCCACCAGGAAATGCAACAGCAGCGGTGTACAATTATAAATTACGACGCACAGCCTGCCTCACCAGCTCAGAGTCTCTAACTTCCTCACGTATGCATTACTTTAGGGATTGAAGCTCAGGGATTTTAATTCTCGGCATGGATTCCGAATTAAGCTCGTAAATACGTAGCCCTCCATTTTTCCTCTAATAAGAAAGAAACCAGAACCGGTAAGCCAAACTAATAGAAACTCATGAAAGAGAGGATCGGGGAGCAAGTGTGCTGGATCCAACAGAACGCATATACGCAATTTAAAGAAAGGAAAGAAAAAGAAAGAGGTGCTCGTGGTTCTCATTGTATAAAGAGTGAAAGTAAATACCAAAAAGGCAGCGCGCAGCAGGTTTAGGTACAACGGCAATCTCATTTATTCTTCCATTCCGTTTTTCATTAATTTCTGCGTGTAATATTAAACTTGGGAAAAACTATAGCTTTTCGTTTAAATCAACTAAAGTCTTACCCTTTTCAACTTGCGGCTTTTAAGAGAACATTTGCCTGAATTGTCTCAATGAAATAACAATTTTTGAGACTTCAGCATGACCTTTATTGTGCCGCATTTGACAAATTTCTTTGTTCGAAATTCTTTTGTTTAATTTTATAATTGGATTGGGTTCGTTTTAGGTCTGAATAATTGATCCTGTCGTTTAAAATTAAGTGATAGACTTGAGTATTTCTTCAAGTAATAAAAGAATGACTACGATAAAATGCACGAGAGGGTTTGGCGTACAATTCAAGTTCTATCAAGCAACCATTAAGGTTGG
>JAQIWU010002252.1:0-12800 GCA_034696445.1 Isotomiella minor
ATTTTGTATTTGTACCTGCCAGGCTTGAGGGAGGAACACCCATGAATGAATGCTTTAAAAAGGATCATGTCATTTGCCAAAAAATGATGGAGTTGGACATAAACAAAAAATAACTCGCGCACCATCATCAATTACACACTTAATTTTGAGCATTTAAGAATGTTTTTTTGTTGTATGTGTGTGGCATGGCAAATAATAATGGCACACACTCACATCTTCCATCATCATTTTTTAGTAGACATGGTCTTCTGTTTGCAAGAAGATGATGTTCTTTTCCGACACGTGACATGACAGAGGTGAGTCTTAAGTATAACCTTTTGTGTATTCAAATGTATTTTTTAATGGTAGACATTCATTCACTTTTCCTCAACATTTCAACAAATGTTCACCCTATTCGTTCTCTTTCTCGTATACAAAGTACAAAAGGTAAAAGTCTCATGTGGCCCCACAGCTTTCTAACATCTTTTGCTGCCAAAAAGTTGCAATCTTACGATCCTGCAGAAGAACATACGAAAGGCTGTTTTCACAAAAAACCTACCAGTTGTAGTCCAGCTCAAGCCAGGATGACTAATGTAGATTAATTTGGCAGAGAAAGTCGACGAGATGAAGAAAGTAGAAAACGATTACCATTACCATTGATGCACGTCTCGGTCGACTGCTTTCTCAAGTGGGTAAAACAGCTCACAATCAGTAAAAGTTCAATTCCATTCCAGAAGACCAGAGAGAAAGTTGACTACTATAGGTTAGTTAGTGAGTCTCTGAGTCTCTCGAAGAGGAAGGAATAAATAAGTCTGAGAAGAAATGGAATTGAATCCACTCAATCCACTTTCTCTCCTTCCTTCCTACCTTTTCTGTCTTTCATTTCTATTTCTTCCCTTTTGCAAAGGAGGAGAGGAAAGTAAAATGGTGGGGGATTTAAGGAAGGAATGAATGAATGCGGAGGCCAAATTGAAGAAACTTGTGTCACTTTACAAGAGTTCTACTTCTCTACTAATGCAGATGGCAAGAGAAAGAATTGCTCAACAAGCTGAATTATAATTAAATCTGGAGCCTAGTCAGGCTTCTGTACTTTCTCCAACAAGTTCCTTCTTAAAAGGATGGAATCAGCCCATCAACTGCAGACGAAACTAACTTGTCCTTATTTTTTGTTTTGTAGGAAGAAAGCAATTACTTTCTTATACTTTTTTTACTTTTCCACTTGCTTCCTACAATAAAGTATAAAATTGCGTCGCAGCATTTTTTGTTATTTGTTTTTAATATATCTTTGATAAAAATAGAAATGTCATTTGCAAGTGTTTTTCTTTTTACGCCTACATGATGTAAATCAAAACTGGTTCGTTCGTGTCATGTCAACTTTCCCTCTATGTACGCTTTCTCTATTTGTTTTAACATGATTTTTGAGAGAAAAAAATATAACAAAATGAACAAACAACACAATTCAAAAGAATGGTTCCGAACAACTAAAAATCAGTCAGAAAAATCAAAGAGAGTGTGACATTTTTTTGACTTTCTTTCATCTTTCCATCAAAACAAAACATAATTCCAGACTTGTCAACTTCTGAGAGGAGAAAAAAGTTTATAACTCTTTGTTCTTTTCTTGAAGTTTCTAAAAGAGTATAAAAAGTGTGTTTTGGAAGGGTTGAAAAACAACAGGAATATTTGACTATATTTTATGGAATTGTTTTTGAGTAAATGGCAAATTTAAGTGTAAAGCAGATGCAAAATAAATATCCCTTAATACCACCTTTACTGCCTTAAGCAAGCAGTGAATTATTATCCCTAGGACCATATGCCGTAAAACGTAGGTACCTTCATCCTCAAACGGCTCATTCAGATTAAAACCAACCCTCATCCTTTTTCCTGAATGGAAATGGAGAAAGTGTACATGAAAATGTCAAACATGATCTGGATCTCTCTGGATTGTTGGTTGATTTGATGTCTCTTTTTCCTTTTCATTCTCCTCTTCCTCATTCATTCATTCATTTCATTTTAGATTTCATTCTTCATTCTTTTTATGTGCTTTTTGATTTGAGATGCTTCACTGATTAGCTAAAAGAACCGACGCGTACTGACTGTACTTCATTACTATACGACGACCATCATCATTATTATTATGTTCTTATCGTCGTCATGATCAGCATCTCAATTGAATTCAAGGGTCCCCATCCATCCTTTATGTATTTTTATTTTTTTGTCGCATAGATCAGAATGTCCAATCAGATGCTCTTCTGTGTACACCCTCCATCTTATCTCGTCATCGTGCACATTGCGTCATTGCTGCTTTGTCCATCCATCCATTCAAGTGTCCAACCGAAGGGACTTCATCATTAGTTTATAGTTTTAGTTAGCCTAATGGATGGGGGATGGATGGACGTGTTTTTTTGAAGCCTTATGTCACATGTCCCATTTATGTATGCATACAATTTCATTTGCTTTCCAAAATACAATCCAATAATCTGACGATCTGAGATGCAAATCTATATCTATGAGAGAGAGAGCTCACTCCTCCAGTCCACTCCAAGTGATTATGATTATGATGCCATTAAGGATGCTCTTCCCCTCCTTAATAATAAACCTTTCATACTTTCCCTTACGGTTGGACAGCAAAGTTCTGTTTTGTTGTTTTGTTGTGAGTGGATGATGGTAATGATGATAAAAGTAACAATAACAGTAATCACAACAATAATGAGAGTGCATAATAATGACACCCTGCACTATTACAGATAACATCTTTCTTTTTGTTTATCCTGTAATGGAGTACCGTTCGTTTTTTTTCGTTTTTGCAAGTTTAACGCCAAATTGAAAATACGAGAAAGTTTAAAAAATTAAAGTTCTGAACTCCATGTCATACGACAAGTCGTTCCACGTATCTTGCAGCAGTGAATTATTGTCTTTACTCGTCTTTTCATCATCATTTCTGACACTTTCTCTTCTCCATCATTATCGCCATCGTGTTCCTTTCGCGATGAAGCTCATCATCATTTCGTCCCTGTCTGTGTTCCCTGTTGAAATTTGGAATTCCAATTTTCTCTCTCCTTCAAAGAGATACCGACTCACAACGAGGCACAGGAAGTAAGAGGAAGAGGAGATGGGGATTTATTTAGTACGTATATAGTCGGCATCGGTGAAAGTTTTGTTTAGTGAGTGTGACATTACTATACACTATTACATTACCTCTGGGTCTATGTCTCTTTAAAACAACACAAACAAACTAAAAACTCCATCCAATTTCCAATGACACCACATCACAGGAAGAAACATCACCACCACTCTTCTGCTTTTATGCATGGAATTGAGATAAATATGCTGCTTTATAAAGAAAATATTTCTGATATCCAAAAACTCTCTCATTATATTACTCAAAGGTATCTCCGTTCATTTAATTTGAACTCTTTCATCCGCCGCAGCGTAAAATGTAAAATAATATTTTGCTATCAACTTTCACTCTTGCTTTCTCCCGTTGGATGTTCAAATCGAACGTGGAATTTGCTTTGGTTCAAGACATATATGTCAAGTGTAAATGCCGATAAGGGTTTTTTGGAGGAAACTATTTATTTTTTAGATGTGTATTCAATTTTTATATTGGTTTCAGGTTTTGTGGAACAGCAAGCTAAGGGAAAGTTGAGACCTGGGCATGCATGCTTTATTTTTTCTTTCCTCTTCAGATTATTTTATGATGGACGGCTTGGATAAGAGGGAGTCGAGGCAGAGAAAGAAAGTAAAAAAGAAGGACGGAAGGAAGAAGGAAGGAAGGAAGAGAGAGAGAAAGGCTTGATATATCCACGAGAAAGTAAAAGAGGAGAGAGAAAGAAGATTCCTGATTCGTCGGCAGTGGTCGGAGGGGGACATTATTTAATGGGCTTTTCTCTGTCGGCAAAACTTCAAAGGCGGTCTCTCCCAATCTGATTTGCCATTCCTATTTGCTCTACTGCACAACTAACAACTCTCAAACTCAAAGAGAAAGAGATGTACGAGAGAGAGAGAGGAGGCGCGTGCCTATTCCGCGTTACATCGTCATCATCATCATCATCTAAATCCGAAAAATACCCTGGTTTCTTTCTCTCAACTTCCAAAAATATTCGCCTTCTTTTTTTTATCTCATGCACAGGAGATCGGTGTAACTTTTAAGTTTATAACATCAAAAAAATTGAAGTTTCGGCGTTGTCATTAAGCGACTTTTGTTATCTTCATTCCTGATGCATTGTCCTTTCAACAATACTTTGAAAACAGGCTAGGCCTACTGCCAATTTCTTACGTCTCAAGGATTCTAAGAAGAGTTTGTGAGGAGAAAGCAGTCAAGTTACGTTACATCACGTCGTGAGATTAAAATAAAATAGGAATATTCAACTGCACACACAATCTTATCTCATTTCATCTTGTTTCGTCTCATGTCCATCATACTCTAAATCAAAATCAGACAAGAGAAAGACGAGGGAGAAATCTTCTGCATTTGATACTTACATTATTTTAACAATCTCTCATCTCAGTTTCCTTAGTCTAGTATATTTTACTTTCTCTCTACTCTCTCCCTCGGTTCAGTTCTCAGTTCATTCTCAATTATAATCATGAGGGAATCGTATCGTCGGACTGGGTTTGAAGGAGAGAAAGAGAGAGAGACTACAAAGGAGCCGACAACAAAATGAAACTTTACTTCCCGTTTTACATTTTAGGCAGAGAAGAGAGTTGGAAAAGAGGAGAAAGGTCAGACTTTATATAAATTTTACAAGTTTAAAACTAAACTAAATTAAACAAGAGGGAGGCAAAAGAGATACTCTTTCTCTTTTGCTTGCTACACAGACAAGACAGGATATTAAATTAAATGAAGCGAAAGTATAACATCGAATAGAGATGAAATGAGAAGAGACGAAACGCATGAACGTGATGTTTGGCCTGCTCATGTGATGCATGATGATTATAATTAATTACACAGAGCAACGTTATAGACAAAAGGCAAGGCATTTCATTTCAACCAGAAAGAAAAAAAGTGAAAGCTAACTCAACTTTCACTTTAGTTATAAAACCCTACGGTTTTCTCTGGAAATGACATTTATAGAACTTTTAACCCAACTATACGCTTAAAATTTATAATGATGATGGCGTCAAAGTAAGTAATGGAAGCAAGAATCTTCCGCTCCACCACCTTTGAACAAATATAAACGGTCTTCCATTCTTCCTTAAAATCCTTCTTTTTTTCGGGGGGATGGATGGAATAATGGCGGAGCGGTTAGTTTTAGGTGATGATGTTTGAGTAAGTGAATTGATCGGATCAAAATCACACTTTGAGAAAAGGAAAAGAAGAAAGAAAGAAAGGGAGCAGCGTGTGATCTTTCCTTGGATTCGATTCTGTGGAGAATAAAAAGGAATCCAAGTGGAAATTTAGTGTGTATTTTCCTTCTTTTTTCAGAAAATTCATGGCGTTGGTTAGTCCTATTATTATTGGATAAAGACGAAGAAGACTTTTTGGGGTGGATTATTTCAGCTCATTTCACATCATCCGAGAAAAAAAAGTATAAAATAAAGCTTCCAAAAAAATCCTTGTTAGACAGGCTTAGCTGGTGGCCCTATGGTCAAAATCAAACCGGAACTTGACCGCGACCACGACCGACCGCAAAACCAGCCATGCAAACAAGCCAATTCAATTCAAAATAAATAATGAACCACACAAAAGAAAATGAATAAATCGTGACATCTTCCTAAATGCTGTTGGACATTCTTGGGGCATGCCAAGAGTTCAACGCCAAGAAGGAACGCTTCCTCCCTCAAAATTTTAAGTTGTAGTTGCTAGTCTCACAATTGTGCTGATTTATCGACTTGTAATAAATGTGTGTGAAGATGATGAGATGAGACGTGAAGGTGTGTAAAAGTAGCTGACTGGGTGGTTTAAAAGTCTGCCTCTTAAAGAAAAAATTGCCCAGTGTGAAATTTAAATCTGTTGTAACGAATTGTTCAACAAACAACAAGGCATTGGCATTGGCATTGCTATATTTCTTTCGCCATAATGACATGACAGAGGTATAAGTAAAAAAGAGAATGAGATCTTTAGTAATGTAGCCAGTCAACCACACACTGACCACCATTGAAGATTACTTATGGTCGTTATTATTATTATGGCGTGGTTAATCTCTCCTTTCTTTCCAAAGTGAAATAACCTGAGGAAAATGATAATTCTTTCTGTCCTTTGCTTTTGGCAAATTATTATATTCTGTGTGTGGTTTGGTTGTGGTGTGAAAAAAGATGGGCTTCGCTTCTGTGGTTATAAAATAAATATATAATAGAAAAATGTACAAAAACCCATTCTTTGGAAAGCTCTATTTCTTCTTGTCTCCACTTCACTGCTCATGCAAGAAGAAGAAGAAGAAGCAGTCCCATTATAATGATTCGATTAGATTAGATTAGATTAGTGAAATGATCCATCAGAGCTCAGAATGAGAATGGTGAAGAGTTGAGGTGTGTGGGTACAACTACTTTTGCTAATCATCGTAGATACACACACACATCATCTTTCTTCTTTTCTTCTCACCACAGGATAAATAATATCTCATATCTCGTTTCCAAATTAGACTGGAGTTGAAGAACTTTTCGCTTCTTCCCATATTTAGAGTGGATTTATGGAGATATCTAGTATCAACAAGGAGTGCATGTGAATGCAAAAATATGCAGGCATAGGGGTTTAACGCCGAAGGTTAAGTCTTTGAACGTTAAAAAATAAAAAGATCATTTTCAGGGGCAAGACAATTGCTATAAAATATGGAAGGATTAGGAAAGAAAAGAGAGACGTGGTCAATCATACAAATTGCAACAAATCCGCAGTAACAATCGATAACAATAATGGGAAATTGCTGATTGTTGAAAGAGGAATGGAATGAGTGACCATTCAACAATTGCTTTAGAATGGATAATTCACACCAATGTGCAACAATAACAATAATCTGCCATGTCCTTTTTGAGACAGATTGAATGGACCCACCTTTTTCTTCCTCTACCTCTCAACTGATTGCTACTGACTTGCCTGACTTTTAAGAAGATTCTAAAAAAGTGATTGATTGATTGGGAGAAAGGTGATAAATTTCACACACAAGTTTAATAACTTAGGTGGGCGTAACGGTGGAAACCAAAACAGAAGCACTCTCCTGCCCTAAATTGTATATAGCAGATTTGGTTTGATAAGATATGTCTTTAGGCTTTCAAACTGTTAAACCGACCCACCCAATGGAGGAACCCGTCCTTTGTTGAATTGAACTAAACGTTTCTACACAGGTTTTAATGCCCAAATGAAAAGAATCGAAATCTGAGTACAAAAAATTCAGATGAAGAGTTTCCAATGGTAATCGTACTTGCGGAATGAAATGTTTTATTGCACACAAGGGTCCAATCTATGATCATTTTAATGTTTTTGTACGGTGTATTTCTTAACGACATGCAAGTTCACAAGAAGTCTAAATAAAGTGAATGATTGTTGTCATAAATGGTCTGTCTGCCTGACAACAACTCATCCACATTCAAATAATGGAACGTCTGGTCCCACCCACCCAGTCTTGTCTGTCTGGACTAAAATAGAAGGTGAAAGCAGTCAACTTTCACCACCACAAGTGAATCAATCAATCACTATCTTTTTGAATAACGTCCCAATCATCTTTTACCTAATAATAACAAGTCATGCACGAGGGACTCTCTATGCATTCATTCATGCATTCTTAATTCACTGATTCGATTCATCTCATCTCAGGTCATGACATTTCTTCCTGACTGTCAATTTTTCGGAAGACTAACATTTTCCAAAGAAAAAGAGGTAAATTGGACGGAACTTTTCCTCCGAAAAAGAAGAAGATAAATAAGAATCAAAAAGTACATGCAAGCTTTCTCCACTCTAGTGAAAGTGCAGCAACTTTTAACGAACTCAACTGGTCTTACCTACTTTACTTTTAGGTACTAGGTGGGCTATAGGCTAGTTATCGTGTGGAGAAAGTAAAGTAAAGTAAAGTAACTAAAAGGAAAGAGCGGAATATGATGAGAGAGAGAGTCGTTGGTTGAGTCATATTTCACACTTGAGCGTTTTTGATGAAAGGGTTGAATTCCTTTGACCAATGTGCAGTCATCCATCCACTCATCCATCCATTCCATTCCATCCAAGATGGAATAAAGATCACCATCATCATCAACTACTCTTCCCAGGAAAACCAGAAACCACCACACGATGTAACGTAACCAACCAAACAACTTCAGCTTGAGAACCAGGGAACAAGGAGTCAAAACCGTGCAGTTATTGATCCAAAAGAAAGTAAGAAGGTGGAGACTATACAGAGACTGGCTAAAAAGAAGAACAGTTTCCAGACACTGTGGACACTTGGTATGGTAACTACTTTCTCCAACCAATCGCAAAAGGTTAGCCTTGCAATTAATTCCTACAGCCAAAAATTGAAAACGGCACTTTCACTTTGCCATGGTGAAAGTAAAACTTGTATAGCCTGCAATGCCGTCGGCTATATCAGATTCAGATTAGCAGAATTTTGATGCAAGTACAGAAAGTATGGATCCTCTTCTTCTTCTATGCAGCATAGCCAACAAACAGGAGTGTAGTACGTAAATATGAGAAAAGGGGTTTATTGGATTCTACCCGGGGAAAAAGAGAAGAGAGGAAATAGAGTTCGTGGAGACTTCAAAAGTTTCCATGGAGTGCCGACACCGACATTTTCCTCATTTTCATTCACATCCTCTTCTATAGTCTATTCTATGATGATGTAAAGCCTAGTCTAGAATCACTAAAACAAAAAGAGATGGAAAATACATAGTAGCTTGTCAAATGCATCCAGCTCAAAGAGGATGATGGAAGATATAATCCAGATTTTGCAACTAAAAGCAAAAGCCGACCAGACTTTCTCTTTTTTCCGACTCGACTGGGGCGAAGTAAGACACACCAAGGAATTTTATCTGCACAGAACATCTTCGAAGTTTCCTTCATCGCAATTTAATTTGAGATTTGCACACTCAATCTTCATATCACAAATCACATCGTAAATCATATCCTCCTTTACAAAATTTCACAGCAGTGGTAGTTACTTAAAAGTAGGCAGGAGGATCTTTTCTCTAACCCTGCTGATTTCTCAAAAAAAATGTACACTTTACACCTTCAGATGATAATAAAAAAAGTTCCAATCCCACATCCATTATTATGTTCCCCTGTCCATGTACATTTTATGAAGACAACTTGTAATTTATGACTAATTTAACATAATCTGATTGCCAAGTGATTAATTGCGCTTTTCACACACGCACTGTCTGTAAGTCCAAGCTCTCCCCACTTAAAAAGAAGACGAAGAAGCCTCCTTTTGTTTGCAATTACAAAGACGACACTTGTGAAGTGAAAAGAAAAGAAAGGACACGAGCCAAAATAACAATAAAAAAAGTGTCGTTGTTGTAGAGTTGATGTTGATAATTGCATGGATTGATCGATGGCCCTTGACTAACTCAAAGTAAATTAATTTCGTCAGAAAATGGAATTCTTTATTTATTTATTTAACACCTACACGAAACTTCAACAAAAATTCAATTAAATATTAGCAAAGTAAACACTTCTACATCTTTTTCGCTTGCGATAATAAAACTTCATTCAACTTAGCCTCATTAATCAATGCTACAGAAGAAGAAAGAATGAAATGCTAATTTTCCTCCAATAAAACTATGTACCTGCATACTTACACACCCGTCAGAGAAGCCATGTAGGCAATTCGTTCCGTCTTAATGTAATGAATTCTTTAATTTAGGGTTACATTATGATTAATTCCCCAAAGAGCACTTAATAATCGACATGCCAACAACCTTCTAAGCTATGCAAAGAAAGTTATATATGTATGCCATTAATTTTCCCATCTATCAGCCTGACCATCTAATACGTAGTTAGTCAGGAATCCAGTCTTAAATTTGTTTGGAATGGAATGAAAAAGTTTTTATTTAACCATCAACATGTCCACTTCATTTCATTTGTATAGGATGAAGTGGCTTCTTCTTCTTTCTTTACTCTCTTCTTATCTCAATTAATCTAAACAATAAAACCCATTAAAGATGGGTTTTATTGCGAATTTATTTAACCATGCTCATGTCCGTCTGTTATTCGTCTTCAAAATATAAATTGACAAGAGAAGAGGGGAAACATTATTACATAGAATAGGCCATTATAATGAATGAATGGTCACGTGAGGTGAGTAATGATCTTGTCTCTTGTCGCGTCGCCATCATCTCATCTGCTTATATAAGTCGTGTCATGTCATCTTTAAAAAATAAAATTCAGTAGCCTATTCCCTAACAATGAGACGAGTTTGTAGTGTGGACCATTGTTGTTACAAAAGATGGATACCAGAGATCACATCAGAACAGTCCAAAAAGTCAAACCCATCTTGTCGATTAATTACCTTCCTTCAGTCAAGTAAAAGTAGAATCATACACTTGACGCTAACTGTCCATAAAAATAATAAAGAAAGTAATAAAAGCTATAAAAACACAGGGAGTATCACCTTCGAACTCTTGGGTTTGGGCTTGACTCACAGATTTTAATTGCTTAATTTAAAATTTTAATCTGGTATAGTCATCTCTATGCCTAAATAGCAGGGTCGTTAGAGAGAGAGCTGGAAGATAAACAAAGACAGATAAAAGCAGCCAGAAGAAGACGCATTAATGTTGAGTAATGACACATATTTAAATTTACAAAATTTCAATAAATCCAAAAACATAAAGCCCAAAAGCAAAAGCATTTTAGGCTTTTTATTTGGGAGAAAGTCCAAGTCTTATTTCACGTTCCGAAACAAACTAAGGTTAAAAAATCTACTTAAAAACAGCGTCAACAGCGTCAAAGGTTCTCAAAAAACCAAAACTATTTTTTTTCTTCAAGGAAAGGAGTCGTCGGGTCGGTTGTTTTTATACCCTCATTCATTCCTTCATCCTTTATTTTATTCCCCTCTCTTGTCTACTTTATACTAACCATTTTTCGCCTTTAAATCGCTTTTATGTGACACTTTTATCGGAAGTTATGGGATGACATGGATGCTCGCATGATGGGCCGACTCAGAGATAAAAGAAAGAAGAGAGACAACCATGAGAAAAAAGCTCATCGTTCTTTAAGATAAGGTTATCATAATACCTACCCACAAGGCAGGCAGGCATCGTCCTCTTTAATTTAAGACACAATTTCAAAAAAAAGTGAGACAAGTCAAGTAGTAAACGATAATAACAACAACAAGGCTTAGCTCAAGCAACCTGCTTCCCAATAAAATATTTAATTGCCTTGACTACCTTCCATTAATTAGAAAGAAATCTTCTTCCAACGTACCTAACTTTTTGGCTCTTCCACAACACAACTTTCTCCTACGGTTTCAAGCTTTGTCAAACTCAAAAAAAGACCTACAAAAATCTTTCAAAATTTCCAATAATTCATTGTCGGATGATTGTGTGGGATTGGGCCACTAACCAACCAACTATCATTAAAACAGGATGCGACCCTTCTGTTTCTATCTCTTCTCTCTTTCTGTGTGTGTGTGCGACCGTGGAAAGAAATACGATCCCATAATGTTTTTAGTGGTGGGGAGAATGTCTTTAGAAAATGATGATGGTCGTTGCTTTACAGAGGATGAATGTAATGTAATTTAGACATAAACGTTATCGTAAATTTAATTGAGATTTTTATGGGCCCACTAACTTCTTCTTCTTTCTAAAACCAAAGACACAAACCTAACCTACCAAAGTCTTCTTCAAAAAAGTATTTAGTACAGAATTAAACTAAAGTAAACTAAACATAACTTTTAAACCCCCAACATAAAAAACATTCCACGCCACATTGCTTTGGACTGCACACCAAAAAGAAGACAACAGTTGTCAACCAAAAACCAAGCCCAAAAACCAGACACATACACAACACTTCTTCTTAGAGGGGATCCTCCAAATAAATCGGTGATAAGTTTTAAATCGTCCAAAAGGAGTAGAGTCAAATGTTTCCAGTTTTACTAAAATAACACAGGATGACATTAATTGGATCTCATTACTTACTTAACAGCTCCATCCACACACACACAAACACACACTGCAATAAAATGCGGAGGTCAAAAAAGGAAGGGAAAGACGGAAAAGAGGACGGAAATGAAAGAAAGAAAGAAAGAAAGGGGAGATGAGAAACATCACCTCGTTTCTTCTTCTTCCTTTGGTGGTTTTTCGGTTCCTTGCTCACCACTAAACATCGTCACGTCATCAAATTCCACTTTTTATTAATAGCACAAAAGCAGCATTGCAGCTCTTTTTCACACGTTTAAAAGAAAAGAAGGTGCATCCTATCCTCCTCCTCTTCTCAAATTGGGAATCGATACCCATTCAACAACAACTTCAAAGGGTGTCAAATGTTATTTTATAAAAGGAGAAAGGGGTGAGGGGAAAGATGCGTGTCATTTGATGTGAGGTGATGATGCAGTAATAGATAAAAGTTATACCTGCCCCACAACTACATCTTTCTTTACCATGCCAATTTAAGTTTTGCATTATGTACTCTATTATTTTCATCATAGAATGTGGCAATTCGTTAACTTAGAAGTTTTTAAGTTAGAGCAAAAATCATCTTGACGCCAAACTTTAGCTTGAAATTTTCAAAGCACAAATAGCGTTTTTTCATTCATTCATTCCATTTGCCAACTCTCACGCCCACAAGTCAAGTACAATACAAAAAACTCTTCTCAATGAATGAATGAATCTTTTAGCACCGCAGCAGCATCAGTTATCCAGATTAGTTAGTTGCACAACATTCGCAGTCGGAGTCTGGTGAACTA
>JAQIWU010002253.1:0-12789 GCA_034696445.1 Isotomiella minor
ACAGAGAGGAAGATGAAACAGGTTTCATGTCAACGTTGTAGGATGCATGCATGCAATCATTATCATTCGCAAAAACAGGTAACTGTTTCGTCCATTTGACTGCATTCTTGCCTGACAGGGATGATGATGATGTTGTACTAATGTCAGTCAGTAGAATAGGTCAACTCGAGAGTAAAAGCAAAGCACTATAGAAGACCACCAAATAATTCAATTTTCAATTCGATTTAGGAAATATTATGAAGGGGATGAGACCTATTGGGCTGCTGGCCACATTGGCCCTTGTAGTACTATCGGCGTCAGGCAAGCCCCACACCAACAGTGACAAAAGCGTTCTTCCAACCAATAGTGTAATCGTTGTTGAAACTAAATCACGAGGTCTGAAGGGCGTTTTAAAGTACTACAATAAGGAACAGCAGTCCTCTCCCCGAGTCACGGACTCTGATTCCCTAGAATTTGACGAAGTTGTGCCATCCCCACCTGCCCCGGTTGCCCCGAAGAAGAAGAGCAACAAGAAAAAGAAACCCAGCGTTTTCAGCTTGAACCGAAAGCGTCCTAGCACGGAGACTAAATCTGAAGATGACCCTGAAAATACCACCATCTTTCCATCCGTCATCACTGTCGACACTGTGGCAGCAGCGTTGTCAAAGTCTGACTTGTATGGAGACGATTTGGATGACATTGACGGTAATGCAAAAAGGCAAACAATGACTTAACTGACTCCCTTGTCAAAATTTCCAGACTGTGCCGAAGGTGACGTGATGAAGGTCTCATGCAACACGTGTGTCTGCAGTGAGGGGAAATATTTCTGCTCCAAGAAAGAGTGTGCCAATGAAAAGCACGCACCGGCCCCTCCTCCAGAGAAAGCAAGTTCCAAGAGAAAAGGAGGCGTCATCAAGTACCACTCGGTGAAAGGCTCCTCTGGCTCCTCATCCATCAAAACCTCCTCCTACGGCGACGTCAAAGAAGAACCAGCCCTTTTGACCAATCTGACCTATCCGATTGAAAAGGTTGCAGACAACTCTCAATGCATCGATGGAAGAACGAAACCCGTGGATTGTAATCAGTGCATATGTGCTTTGGGAAGGTGGGCATGCACAAAGATGGCATGTATTGCTTTGAGCCTTCGAGAAAAAGCAAGTTACAGTGGGGACGCGTTCCTGAAATCAGTGGGGACGCTGAAAGAGGTCACGGATATTGACGGTAAGATGGAGATATTCGTTGTCTACACATGCAGTAGTAATTGTTGTGTTGTTTCTTTATTAGATGACTGCATGGAAGGAGAAGCCAAACCAATTGGATGCAATCAGTGCGTGTGTCACAAAAATGCGTGGCAGTGCTCGGATTTTTCTTGTCCATCTACCATCGCACCTCCCAAAATCATAGCTGCTGAAGGTATTAAAAAATAAATACATTTAAACTGTATCCTTCAAATGGAACTATTTTTATTACAGAGAGTTGTCAAACAGAGGAAGATGTCAAGAGTAAAGATTGTAACATTTGTTCATGTAGGAGAGGCTTGTGGGTTTGCACAAAAAATGACTGCAAAAAGTTTGGAAACCGATACTTCAACCCCGTTTCTCATCAAAGACACGGGTCAAATGAAAGTGATCAACAAGAATAAGTTATTACATTACAAATATTCCATATTTATACAAAAAAGAAATGAACTAAAGCCTATTTTGGAATTCGTAAAAAAGTTAGAAGAACAAAAATGGTACAAAAATACATAATCCTAATGAGCCATCAAATCAGGGTGCATTTCCGTTGCAAGTTGAGTCTGCAGGTCTGACAGCTTCTTCTTCAGAGCAGAGATTCCCATCAGCACAATATTTTCAGGCTTTAATGCTCCACTTGTTTCAATATTGTAATAGAACTTGTTAGGTTTGGCCTCCAAATTGTATTGAGCTTCAACTATGATTACCGAGAAAAAAGTTACGTCAGCATAAATAAAATAATTACATGACAATCATCAAAGTACTCACATTGATCCTCTTCCAACTCAGTGTACTCACTCTTTGGCCATTCTTCCGGCTTTGGCATAAGAGTGTGACGCAAAGAGTTGTCAGGATCGTACTCGAAGGAAACTCCGGCAGTTGGGTTCCACTTTGCGTGCTCTTTCCCAAACCCTTTCTTGGCGTACGCCTTTAACTTCAATTCCTGTCCTTTTCGCAACTTGATGATTAAAATGTCTAAAAGAAGAATGATAATTCTTAATTATCATGCAATTATTGATTGCACTCTAAGATAAGACTATTATTTACCATGTTGCTCGTCATATTCAGCCGGTTCGTCATCCTTCCCTTTTGAAGTGAAAGGCACAACTCGAGGGTCAGTAGTTCTCAAATCGGCCGATGTCACCGGTCTTGTCCCCTCATCTTGACACTTCACGTCCAACTCAAACTCCACACTGCATTGCACGCAGAAGTCCTCACATTCACATTCCTGCAAAAATAGAAATGTCCAAGTCATAGTTTAGTTATGATGTTTGATAAGAATACGATTATACGATACTGAGGAAAAATACAGAAATTGACACGCTTCGCTACAATTAAGTTGTCACAAGATGTTGGAAAACAACCTTGCTATAAAAACAGCCAACGCTTGACCACCAACGTCTCATGACAATAACCACTATACGAGGGTATTAGAATTGGACCAATGAAACCATGACTTGGACCCTATTTTCTTTGATTGTAACGGTGGGTGGGTCAGTTTCTTCACTTTCAACAACTGAAAGCGATCAACCTCTTAGTCAAAATGTTGTACTTTCTCTAATTGTCCAACACAATTTTCACCACTGTTACGGAATAAAAATCAACTCAAGGGAGCTAAATCAACCGGAAGAAGAGGCTAATTGGTAATTCAAAATTAAACCTTACTTGAAAGTCAAAGTCTTATTTCATTTCCATTACCTTACAGGAACATTCCAGTAGTGCAGATCACAAACACTACATCGAACCATGATTATGCCAATTTACACCCTATTGTCCGCCATGGAAGACAATGCGTCGTTTACGAAGTAAGCGGGAATGCAAAGAACGATCTACTGACTCCATTTCAATTCTGGGAGTCTCTTCAAAGAGCGAAGGATTCCTATATTTTCATAAACCAAGTGGACACTTTGGCGTCGTCAGCACTTCTTTCACACCCAACACTCGGCAAATACCCAAACAAAGTACGGATTACAACAGGACAGCTTTATTCCCGCGAAGAAAATACGAACGTATTGGTCATCAACTCACTCTGTTACCCATGTCCCATGAACAATGCTGCACTCACAATTAAAGAGACCATTGTTGACCTACAACTAGCGACGCATGATTTCCGCATAATATTCCCGAATGACCACTTGCTGAATCTGAATGGACTAAAACTTCGCATCACAGCCCCACCTGCACCTCCTCTCGTCCTCATCACAAGGCTCCTCTCACCCCGTGGCAAACACAACCACGAGTATGACATTTACGGACAGCAGAAGAACATTGTCCTCTCAATGGTTGCAAAATTCAACTTCACATTCACCGTATATCCTGTCCCAGGTGGGTCCACTGGAGCTAAGCTACCTAACGGTACGTGGACAGGGGTCATGGGAGAAATCCTTTACGACAGAGCTGACATCGGGCTCACAGTCGCAACAGCCTATGACCGGACGCACATTGCTGACTTCACCACCCCCACATTCTATGCCTTCCTTGTCCTCGTGTCTACAAAGCCCACGCCTCAATTTGAATGGAAATCTATCTTCTACCCCTTCAAACGCACTGCTTGGATATTTATCATTGCTTCTACCATCTTCACACTCTTCCTATACAAAGTTGTTCACAACCAGTCTCTACTGTTCCAGTTTCTGTCACACGCCCCCAGAAAGCGATACCTCCATCGTAAAAGCATAAGAAAACAGAGGATGACTAACTTCAGGGCATTTTATATGATGGTAGGATCCTTTCTAGAACAAGGAGTGCCTGTGGACTTTCGTCCCACTCCGTCCCGAATGATTGCCGCAGGTTGGATGATCTTCGCCATCATAATCACTTGTGGCTATCGATCTAAGCTATTCGCTTTCCTAATTTCCCCCACAATCCAAACCCCTCCCAGCTCCTTTGAGGAACTGTCACAAAGCGAGTATAATTGGGGAATGAAATCTTTGGGAGGAGTCGCTCTTGGTTTTATCAGGAACTCTCCTCTGTCTTACATCCGTCACATTGGACAAAATATGGAAATTTATACAGACAAGTATTCCTGTCTGGACAAGACCTTCTACACGAGGTTCACCTGCATCATTTACAGAGCCTACATTGACTACATGATGGAAGTCCGGTACTGGAAGCTAAAGCCTCGATTTCACATTTCCGACTTTGTCACCCCTCCAGTCGGCTCAGCATGGGCCCTGACTAAATTTTCCCCTCTCAAACCAGGCTTTGACGACATGAGCAACCGTATTCTAGAAATGGGACTAGGAACCAAGTACCTGGACGATTACCAAGTAGCCTATGCAAAAGAGGCCCGAGAAGCGGCAAAGGTTTCAAACGACACTGACGAAATATTCCAACAGAACACCATGATTGACAAGAATGACGACTCTGTCACAACCGGAGGACGACCTAAGCCGCTAAAGCTGGGGAACTTGTACGGCCCCTTTTGCTTTCTTGGCTGTGGGGTCTTCACCTCCTGCCTTGCCCTCATTGCAGAATGGGCCTCAGCCCGACGACGTAGGCACTGGAGGAAGAAGCAAAAAGCTACCCAAGCTGAAGGTCAAGGATCGACTGATCGATTGTCACCACCACCATCGTTGCCTGAACTAAACAGACGCAGACCGACCCCAACCATTGAATTACTAAATTCAGTTGTAAAAGCTTTTGACTTTCGTCACTCTAATTAATAATTAGAAAACCGATGCCTGCATGCATCAATCAATTAAAACTTTAGCTTACTCTGCAATAACGCATGTTTTCAATCACGTCGTCCGACGTCAGAGGAATCATTCCAATTCGATGAGCAATGAACTCGTCACTCAGCACTGTTGAATTTGCCTCGAACTGCACCCAATCAATGGCCATCGTCGCCTACAAAATAATAAAATTCAAATCAAAGCATAAAGCATCCTCCTTTACTTACCGTCTCAGCAATCATGACCCTTCGAATACTATTCGCCACACTGAAACGTTTAAAAAAATCAATCAGAGTCGGAAAAGGAATTAAAAAGGTTTACAATTACAACTTTTACCTGAGGTCAGTATCTTCGATTTGGAACTTGACATTCTCCTGCGTCAGCTCCCGAATAATGACCGAGGGTTGATTTGCGTACGGCATTTTGACAACCCAACTTTTTCAAAGACGCCGATTGATTACAATTAAAAAATTGTTAAAATTGGACACGAGGGGATTTTGCCTTTTGCCGATGAAGAAATGAAAAGAAAGCAGCTGACGACTTGACGATTGGCCAAAGCGGGAGTAGAATTTGTTTGGAGGATCAGCCGACCAAAGAAAAACAACGAGACGATTTGCAAGTTTTCTTTTGCGGTTTTCACTTTTTTTCTAATTTTCACCGGTGACAAAGATAACTACACGATGGGGTCGATAAGTGTTTGGACCGTGAAGACGACGAGAGGGATTTGGACAACGACGTTACTGTAAAGTTGTTTCTGCTGTGGAGCAATTAACTTACACGATTGATTGTTGTTTTGTTGACAATGATGATAAGACCGTGACGAAGAGGGCAAGTGGATATCGAGTATAAATAAGCAGTGCCTTAAAATACAAGTGACGAGACACATGGGGTGGAGGGGACAGAAGCTCGGTGTCTTATCCTCATCAACCTTGAGATTGTTATAGCACGTAAGGAATTTGAATTTTCTTTTGATCATTTATTTTAGCTCAGGATCATTTAATTTTTTTTACGTTATGTAGCTTATCTTGCATAATTGGTATTCATTCAAAAGACGACATATTTACATGCGTACGAAACAATGTGGAGAAAGTTCTATAAGGAGGTATGGCTGGGGGCAATGTAAGACTTTTGCCTTCCCAGTAATTAATTTTCGCTTGGAGCAGCCCTTTAATCAAGGGATAAGCATTTTTATTGATGATTGAAGGAATAAAACATTCCTGCTGCTCTTGTCTAAAAAGCAAAAGTTAAAGAAACGAAGATAAAAGCATGGCGTGCAACATGGATGGATCTTGATCTTTTAAACGTCTCTTTCTCTCTTTCCCTTTTCTTCTTTCTTTCTTTATGGTTAATGACTGGGATTGATTGATGTATGATAATATAATAGTGATAAGTAAATTATGGGGTGCACGAGCAAGGGAGAAAAAAAACTGATGAACCTTCATTAATGCATCTTTTGTTAATCAACATACTTTTCTCCCTCCTCTTCTTCTTATTCATGGTCAAGTATGACCAAGTAAAAATCGGCTTCTTTCTAGTTCTTGGTCAAACTGAAAAATTTATAAAATAAAAACCTACGAAACAATCCTTCGACTTTCTTCCTTCTTTGCTCATGAAGAGAGATAGAGAATGATAAATAAAAATGCTACTTAATTTTGTTAAAAGCATAAAAGAGGGAGGATAATGAGGGGGAGTAGAGAGAAGAAAGAAGATGATGCTCAGCAGTAATAGTGCACTGTAATTTAATTGTTTGATTACTTTTCTTTAGATTTTTTACATTCTCTTTGTCAGTATCATTCCTAACTTCTGTCTGGCACTGGTCGTTGTATTTATGAACCGCAGTCAAGCACAGTCTACAATTGCACTTGTCCATATTCGAGACCTTCGTCAAGGTGTATTTTTGGAAATTTTAGACTCGGCTGGAGTATAAAAGTAGCTTCATCCATGGGGGCATGTGCGCATGATTATTTAATTTTTACTACATCAAAATCTTGTTCCTTTATTAAAAGACTGCCATTTTATTTCTTAAGCACCACCAGCACTACCGGCATGCCAACCAACCGTCCCTTGTAAACCTTTACCTTAAATTTCTTTGCCCATGGCCTTCGTTTTTGTTCATCATTTTAAAAGTTTTATATGATGTTTGACTCGAGGGGTTGTTCCTCTCCGTTCCTTTGGAACTCTATTATTTAACTGTTAGTTTGATTTGATTGATTACTCATTGTGTTCTAATGTATAAAACCTCAGAGAGTGACGGTCCAATGCATGATTGACTACGTAGATGCAACATTGTTACGCTCTTTTGTTATAGCAACAATGCAAGTAAATAGTTTTCCTTCTCTCTTTGTTTAATTATTGAGCATCTTTGCGTCGTTATATATTTTTTATTATTCGGGGTGTCCGTCTGTGCGTGCTGTGATGGACCACTTTTTCTTTGAAACATTCCCGAGGAACCTTGCCAAGCCACTTTCGTGTGAAAAAATCTATCAACTCCCAGTAGCCTTTTCATTTCCATAATACATTCAATTCGAGTTTCATGCTACATAGATTTGTGCCATGCTTTCTCCTTTTCATTTTTGTCATTGTTGCTTTCTTACTTGCTAAAGTGTTTAAATCCCGTGGATCTATTTTGATAACCCAGTATCGTTTCTTCACACATAATGATGTTTGCCAGACGTACCAAGATAACCCATTAGATGAACTTGCTCTACCCATACTCATTGTTATCTCTATCTTTTTCTTATGGGGAAAGCGAATGAAGGAGGTTCCTACCCTTTTTTACAGATAACTCTTAAACTGCTCCCCATTTCACTTTCTGGGGGAGCGAATGAGTGGTTTTTGGGTTTTCTTGTAATTGGTTGACTTTCTTTCTTTTCACTTACACTGTTGTACTTTTTCCTCTACAAAAAATTTATTTTAGCTGTGCTTTCTTAGTTCTATCCTACACACCCCTTCCTCGTATTTTGCCAACATCACCCTCAACTCATCTCACTCCCACATGCATGACTGATATCATCATATCCCATGTACACCTTAACGTAAAGTAACGTATGTACATGAGACAAGAATAAGAAGAAGAAGAGAGAGGAGGTACATGAGAATGAGTGGAGAGAGTGAGTGAAAGTGGCAATATGTATGCAATGGAGATTTGGAGTAGGAATTGCTTTTAGTCAAGTTTTGTCGTAAAATTCACCTTTTATTTCTCCCGTTTTCCATCTCATTTCTTATGCTTCACAAAATATTTCTTTTCTGTTTGCTTTTGTTTTCTTTCTCTTTTTTTACTCTCTCTCTCTTCTTTTCTTCTTCTACTTTATGTCCCCTTCTCACTTTTACTTTTTACTTTTACTTTACGTACTCCCAGAGAGCAGAGCAGAGAGTCGACCTCCCTACTTACTTTCTCTTCTATCATCTTCCATGCATGCACGTATGCATATGTAGGTAGCTTTACCCTAAGTAAAGCACATGTGAAAATTGAAGGTACAGCATAAAGAATGAGGAATGAATGGATGGATGAGTTACTCTTTTTTTATTATTCTTGAAACGTTTTATTGGAGTCCACACAGTGAAAAAAAATTTGCCCTGTGTTCATTTCCACATTTGCTTTTCCCCACACACTCAACCCACTCACTCACTCTCTTTTAATAAATGCATACATAACATGCTTCCCCTTGATTTGAACTTTCTCTTTTCTTTTTTTCTTTTGCCTTATTCATGGGTTTCCCCTACTTTTTCTTCATCAATAATAATCACTCATTTTGCAGAGAGAGAAAGGAGGAGGAGGTGTGTATGTTTTTGATTATTTAGCTGTTGAGCTCTCACCACATTTACATCACCTATTCAGTCAGGGTCTTCTGAATAATTAGGTAGATCGAACAGGGCTTCCTTTCACTCATTTGATTTGATTTAAATATTGAATGATACGATATGAATGACACATGGATGGAAAAGGTGATAGATGGCATATCTCCTGAATTAATCTTTCATTCCTGGTCGTTCTTCTTTGAAGGCTCCCTGTTGTTTGTCATCGTCACTCCCTTTTTGTCCATTCAGAATATTAAACGATTAAACTATTTGAATCAGATAGTTGGTTTAGTTAGGTGGGTGGTCACTTGATTCATAAGCTATAGTAATCATTATTCAGTTGATGATAAGTAAACCCTTTACGCAATTGTTATGTTGTTTATAAATTCTTATACTACAGCTGCTTTCACTCTTAAAACGGTTAGTTTGCGGCTGTGAGTGAGTGTAATGAAGAGGGAAAAGAAAGAAAAGTAATGCACTTCTATAATACTGTCTTTCTTTTGTTGCTAGGACAAGTAAAAGAGGGAAAAAGGAGAGGGACAAAAATTATGGGAGAGGAGACCTATTAAAAAAGACATTTTGTGGTACAAAATATTCACAGACTAGATTCTAAAAAAATAACAGAACAGAAGCGTTCCGTTTTATGGACAATGATATTTTTCCTCTTCTACAAAACAAAACAAGTCAGTTCTTATAATATGCAGAGCTAAGGAGAGAGAGAGAGAGGAGGAAAAAAGCTCCAGTATAAAATAATTTCTTCTTTCTTTTTTACAATGCAATGCTTATATATATCCAAACAAACAAGCAGCAGGGAAAGCATTTAGTGTCTAACAGGGGATGAATCCCTGTGGACTTAAAGGACGGATGAATTGTGGCTACTTTTACGCTAATTGTGTCTTCCTAGCTTGCTTAGCTTTATATTCTATTGAAAAATACAAGAGGGGGAAAAGAAGGAAGAAAGAGAGACTGGAGGAGATATGAGATGAGATGGAGAAAGATACACAGCAGAATGAAAGGAAAGGACACTGTTTAGATGGAGATAAACCACACACATATACAGTCACAAAGAATTTTTTTAGTTATTTTACTTGGTTGGTTTATCTCGAGAAAAGCTTAGTTTAGCCATCTTATAAACATCTTTTTCTCTTTTCCCCTTCACTTCCATCTCTTCTTTCCTTATGGTCGAGACTCTCCTTTCTCCAGTAAGCATCCTACTCATTCAGCGATTAGCAGAATATTTTTGCAACTTCATTTGCTCAAGCTTGGTGGTGGTGGTGGTGGTGCTTCCCTAAATGAATGACTAGCTTCTTTTCTATTGTTTTTAACTTGACGTCAATAGCCAGGAGAGAAAGTGTAGGTCTATTATTATGCCCTGGAACAACACACTTTCATGCACAGGTACTTACCATTCCATTATGTTACTATTAAATTAACTCCAGAAAACAAGAGGAGGAAACAAAGTTAAGGAAACTAGGTATACTACTACGGCAACTGAATTTTTATTATAAGAGAAAAATTTCCTTCCTAATCATACTTTACTCTTTTACCTCTCGTCTTGAAGGCCTTTCTCCCTTCCTCCCTAGTAAAAAAATGGAGTGAGGTATGTCTCTATCTGTCTATTTGTCCATGTTTTCATGATGTCTTTTATGATTACGATTACATTACATTCTCTTTTTCCACATTAACATTATAGCTTCTGGCAGAAAAACAGGAGGGAAGAGAGTGTGACAGCAGCCTCGTTTGTAGCTTCATAATTTGAGTATAAAAATTCATTTTCTTTTTCTATCCTCATTTTCATTGTCCCTCTCTTGCTTTCTTTGCCAAGGAGATGGGAAAGAGGCTTTTAAGCTAAATGTAAAGAGTCACTACACTTCACTTTACTCCACAACTCTCGTGGTAATGTGTATGAGAAATTATGAAATTTTTATCAGAAAACACTCCCGTATTTTTCAATGCAGGTGGAATTACTGTCACCCTAAAAATTTAATTTTATTAGCACCACCGTCATACATAACCGACCACCACCACCAACTCGGGCTCTTTTATAAAAAAGAGAGGATGAGTTTTTAGAGGAAAGAAGAACCAGACAGGTTTTGCAAATGGATTGTGAAATAAATTTCTCCGAGAAACGCCTCCTTTCTTCTGTCATTTCGATTGTTATTTTCCCTCTGCTAATCTGTATATGTCCAAAAAAAGTAAAATTTTCTGGAAATATTATTAGAAAGGCATATTTACTTATGTAAAGGCATCCTTCTTCATTTTTGATTACTTTTTGGACAATACTGCTGTTTCCATTGACAAATGCATGGGACGAAGGGCTGATTTTGTTGAATTTTCTTACTTCTGAAGCTAATCGTCATTTAACGTGGAATACATTGACTAAAAGTATGTGAACTTAGAAAGTGAAAGTCTATTTATTTGCATACGCAATACACTTGACTGAAACACCCCTTCCTTTCCTCACCTTTCCCCTCTCCTCGTCACCACACGCATTCCTTTGTCCTTTAGGTGTAGGTGGTATTTCTTTTTTCTTTCTCTTCCCACAATTTAAGTTTGAGACAATTATAATTAAGGAACTTTTTGCTATTTAAGAAACTTATTACAATAAAAAGTAATGTTAAGAATTTTGAGAGGAACTATCTTTTTCTCCTTGGGAATCCCTCCCATTGTATTCCAATGGTTTGGTTTTTATACATTATGTAAAGTTAGCATTACATTTTAACTGAAATGGGACAAGTAAAGTAAAGTAAGTAAGGTTATGAGATGCGATATGCAAAGGAGATGAAATTGAAGAGGAATAAAAATATTCTGACTACTTTCTTTACTTTTTTATACATTTATAACAAGATGTGCAGATAAAACAAGAAACTATTTCAGTTTTATTATTAAATTTTATGGATTTTTCTTCTTTCTTTTCTCTTGGTCCCTTTCTTTTCTCTCCTTCCTCCATTTCCATTTCCAACTGAGTTTAGTTTTAGTTAAGTTTTTAAAACATTTTTGTGATGATATCCTTCTTCTCTCTCTGTGTTTCCCCTTCCTTCCTTCCTGTGTCGTCCTTTTCTGCAAAGTCCAAAATGAAATGGAATTCAGAAATTCATAAGAAAAAAGAGAGGAGGAAAGGAACTTGTGCATTATTTCTCCCCATTCTGTTTTGTAATGAGAGTAAGTAAACATGCAACAAACAAAATGAATTCATGAGACTCTGTTTTACTTCTTCAACTCATTCCACAACAAGCTTTTTATTGTGGCTTTTCTTCTCTATAGTTGTACAATTAGGTATGCCCAGTTTTTCTGAACGTGAGTTGACACAGGGCACAGGAAATAAATCTTCTGATTTCTTTAGAGACCTGTGGTCAATAAGTGAGTGATGAAAATTCTAACCCATTATTAGTCTGTTTTATACGTTGACATCTCATTAGATTGGACTTAGGGAAGGCTGTGGTCAACGTAAAAGGATAAAAGAAAAGATTTTGCGATTTTTATATTGCAAAAGGATTGTTGTGTGATTCAGAGATTCAGAGCGGAGAGATTTCATGTCTCTCTCTGGACATTTGATTACAATTTACAATGAAATTTTTCATTTTGTTGGAGAAGAATATTCTCCTTTCCATACGTTCCTCTGTGTCTGTCTGTGTCCGTATGCTAATCCTGACTTAGCTTCGTTTGGGCATGGCACATAGCAGCGAGAGAACGTAATGAATAAAGAAAAGAAGATTGAAGAAATAAAAAAGTAAAGCCACAAAATTGTGAAGTTGTTTTATAGGTTGGTTTGTGTGTTTACGTAGTCTTGTTGCTGTTGAGAAATTTTATTCTTGTTCTGTTATCCCGATGACTGGTGGACCATGTAATAAATAAACAATCGTAAGGTCAACAAAGTCGGGCCCAAAGGTCCAGGGCAGATTTGGTTTTTGCTGGGCAGTGGTTGGTCAGGTCAACATCGCCACCAACCAACCCACCTTCTTGTCCACTGGGAAATTGGAATACTTTTATTTAATAGGAAAAAGAAAAGGAGGGAATAAGTCAATTTTATTCTGTATTAGCAAGGCTCAATCCATCAATTCTCTGGATTTTGAGGTTGAAGAATTTAATTCAATCCTTTTGGG
>JAQIWU010002254.1:0-12782 GCA_034696445.1 Isotomiella minor
ATTAGAGATGAAAGTCTGTGAAATCTACAGAGAGAAAGAAGGGAGAACTTACAACTAGCCACTTCCATCGTACACGTTTGCCTGTCCAAAGGGAATTTCGAGAGGTCCATCATGCAGGAGAACGTAATCTTCAACCTGCAAAAAATAGAAAGTCGGTAATGTGAAAGTTGAGAAAAACTCGTTTGGAATATGAATTAGGGATATTTTCACAAAATGTAATGGGAATTGAAATGAGTAATTGATGAGATGATGAAACTTGATGATTCCTAATGGACATACAGAAGAGGAGAGTGGGGCTAACTAGATTTGAAAAATGAAAGATGATGGGACCCTTTTAGCTCGTTTTCCTCATGAATATTATACACTCAAAGTTTCAGTTGGTTTCATCACCTACCTACGTAGGTACTTTCACCTCAATGAATTGGACGCATAATTTGGAATAAATTTTTCCGGACAGTGGTGGAAGTGAAAGTGTATGTATGACTTAAACGTACATTAGAGGTGTCACAAAAGTCGTGACTTGACTTGACTAACTGTGTTTTTCGGACACTTTCACAAAGTGCTATGCTATATCAAGTCCGGATCACGTCCATGAGTGAAATTTTTGCGACATGTAGAAAAATGACTACTGACTCCTTTCTATCCTTTAACTTGCCTGAGCATGTAAAGTATGGTTCCTTCTGGATGAATCCTCACGAGGACATTAGGTACTGTGACAAATTGAAAGTCTGCATCTTTGGCGTTTGGGAAGTAGACTTCAGGTTTCCAAATTGCTTTTACTAAGTTTGGATCGTTCAGATCCATGGGTCTCTTGATGTCTCGGTGCTTGAGCCTCTCGTCCACCCATTGCTGGCGTAGGTAAAGGTCCACTTTGTAGTCCTGCATGGGGAAACAGGGAAAATGTTTGTATTCCAATTTCAAACGTAGGAAAGAAACCTTTCAAATGTTCATAATTGCAAAATAGTTTGGAGCTCAGGAGATATCTATTTAATTTTTATATCCCTGCATATTTATTTATTAACACCGAACTCAAGCATGGTGCTAAGTTGTAAGCACTTATCTACTCACAGTTCTTCAAAAAGAGGAAATAATGCATCTTCTTACCATCGTGAGAGGATTTGGTGATCCAAAGCTGCGAACAAACAATTCGCACCAGACCTTGGTGGGGGTGGTATTGTCTGTGTCGGAGAAAGTATGTGGGATTTAGGACGATTTGTCTCAATGAAAGTTTTTTTTCGCACTTACTCAAATGATTGGTAGGAGTTGCCCTTCTGTCATAATTTTCTTTTAACAAACGGTCCAACGTGACTAAATCTTCTAACGTTCCTGCATTTCTGAAAATTTCAAGCCACGATATTGCGTCATTACCTTAGTGGACAAAACTTTCTACCATCTCAATTTACTTTCACCGTGAATAAATTTGCTTAATAATGATCATCAAAATCTTGAAAAAGAAAGGAACTTGAAAAAGAAAGGAACTTGAAAAGATTGAAGTCAAGACGACTCTTTCCGGTTAATGCACTTGAGCTTATAGGAGGATATTAAAGTCTTGGCCCCTCAGGCAACCAACAAAAAAGCATCCATGGTAAAAAAAATTCGCGTTCCCTTCGCAACTAACAAAATACAATGCACAATGGGATTAAGGCAACTTTCTCCAAGAAGAAGAAATGAAAGGAGGGAATTCGATTCCAATTTCAAAGATTAAAGGCAAAAAACAACTCAAATCAGTCAATTACTGATTGATAGACCTGGCAAGACTCTATGTCCTGTACTTACACTTGTTTCCGAAACTCCGACTCCATCAAGAGGGTAAAAAGAAGGTAGCAAGTGAAAGTCACCAAGTATTTGGTCTTGTTTATTCTTCTGAGCTTTGATTTATTGTGGCTTGATAATTGTGCTGGACGCTTGCTACTAATAAATGGGGATAAGTTTTTGTGGGGATTCGAAGGATTGAGGCTTTCTTGTGGTACACAATTTTTGTTGTTGTGGGTGGTGTTGGTGGTTGGAAAACTGATACGATTGTTGGTTTTTGTAGTTCTCATGTTTTTATTCCAGCAGAATTCTTCCTTTTGGCAATTTATCCTTCTCATTTTACACCACAAACTGTCTGTCATATATCTGGAACTCACTGTAGCACCGTTTTGTATTCTACCACAGGATAGTCTTTTTTTGCTTTCACCGTACTTTCTATGCACTCTTCACTGTCGTAAACAAAGGTGAGCACGATTATACGACTAAAAATGTTTCAGGCTTGGAAAGTTGAAAATTTACAAGGCTTTCGTGCTGTTAAAAATATCGTCGGTGTTATGAAATTACAACAGTTCCACAAGTTCCACAGTTCAAGTTCCACAGTTCAAGTTCCACGGTTCCAAAGTATTGATATTCGGAGTGATTTTCTATTGTGGCACCAAGTTTCTATCCACGGAATGCTATTTTTTGTTATCCACCTTTATTTTTCCCAAACGTCCACTATGTCGTCTGCTTGAAGACGATAATCAAGAAAAAATCATGAACTTCATTGTCCGTCACTTGGGATTAGACCAGGAAACTACAAATGAAATCAACAAAACAGAAAAGAAAGAAGGGACTCACTCTCACTATTCTATACTATCTGACGACTCACTTCACCCCAAGCAAATTAAAGATGAAGACCAACAAAGGGAGTATTAACTCCTTCAAAAAGAAGGTTTTGGAGAAAGCTCAATTGACTGTAGAAGAAGAGGACTGCGATAAATACTTTTTTCTTTCTTGGAAAATAGGTTTGTCCTGGGAGTCCTGAGAGTGTTTTTCACTGTTTATTGATGATCACGTTGCAAGACCAGCTTGCCTTTCTCTTCAGAAGAAGAGTGGATTTGGCCAGAGTGAAAGTTTGTCTGAAGCAAAATCTCCACCCGACTTTCCTTTTATGTTAGAATAGAAACTTTAGACCCTTGTATGTGTGTGTTCTCTCCTCCTCTAGAGCACCTTTCTCCCTACTTTCTCCTTGCTTAGTTGCATCTGTTTCTTCCCTTTCTCAAGTACAGTGAGGAACAAATTACGAAACAAGGAAGCATCTGGATCTTATGCTTTTGGCTTATCTGACTATGTTGCGAATTCGCAATTCAATCTAAAACAACGCGTAAAGGAAATGAAGTGGATGCATTGATGATGAAGATACTGAAATCTCAGCAGACATCCGAGTCATTTGACTAGATTTAGCCATCACAATTCTGCAAAACAAGAGGAAGTGACTCAGTCGAGTGAGCACAAAATAAAATAACGAGGACGTTGTGGTTGCCTCTGTCGACTTTCTCCCATTAAATGTTAAAGTATTGTTTTATGTGATGTGACAGAACTTCATTAGAGATATGTGTCTAATGCCACATGAGAATTTGTTTTGTTATAGGTAACTGGATCGGATCCGACAAAGAGAGATTTGATGGGATGAAATAACAGTAGCTTGCAAAGGGATTATAGCAAGGCTTGCTTTCACCCTACGATTAATAGTGAAGGAGGTCATTAAAAGTCAACTTTCTAAAACAAACGATGCCCTGCCTGAAATAAAGTTAATCCCTCCAGAGTTGGTTCCACACACACATACACCATTGTGATCCCAGTGACCTGATGATGAGAGAGAATGGGGAATGCCTGTGGTGAAAGTTACATTTATTATGATAATCCTGCAGATACGTCTACGTAACGCGTTTTTAATCACATCACTCTGAAAGGGCTAAGTAAAGCCAACATGACACTTCCTCATCATTATCATTGTTACATATTAAATTCAAAACTACTGCTTTCACTGTAATTAGAGAAAGTCGAATGAGAGAAGAATGTGCACTAGTCGACTAGATGCATGGAAACAGATACAATGAAAAAGTGCTATCGCCATTCCAATCAACGACAATTTTGCTACATTCAAACCCTTCTTTTGTGCAAAACTGTCAGTGTCATAATGAAAGTGAATGTCACACGCCATGTGGTGTGAGTTGATATAGTGAGGATGATTGGCAGACATAATCAGGTTTTTAGGCATGGCTGCACTGCAATATTGTGACATATTCATAGTGTCTGCAACTACAACGGTACTAAAAATTATCATGGGGTACTTTACTTAAATTCAGTTTAATTCCTTTTCTAACTCGTGTATTCTAAGCTTCTACATGTTTCACCATTCCAATCTTCATCTCATCCCTCGAGCACATTATGTGATTGACTGAAGAGAACTCCTGACTAGACTAGACTTGTGCTTTCGCTTTCTCTTTTATCCATGAAATGTGTATTGAAACGGACGGACGCTTCAATTTATTTGTTTTCTTTTAAGATACGCTTTTACACCGTAGTTGCTTTCACCATAGCAGAATTGCTTTGTAAGCATCGAGTTTTGCAGAGAACTTTCAATTCCAATCTTAATCTTAATATAATTTTAGCTACGTTGCCAACTCCACGCCATTAGAAATCTTGAGAGAAAAACAAAATTTCTTCCTTCATTGAAAAGAGGATTAAACTTAACTAAATTGAAGTCCTCTTTCTTTCTTTCTTCTTCCAATCCCATTTCTACTTCTTCAATTATTCTACTTAATCCTATTTGGGAATAAAGGAACAAAAACTCGTTTCTCAAAACGACTGAAACTGAATGAAAGGAAGAATTTTCATTCCATTTTAAATTAAGTACCAAAGTCATATACCTATAGATCGCCTACGCTGTTATGAATCCAAATCTCGTCTTTCCGGTCTATTAAAATGGAATTAGGAGGAGGAAGGGTTCATCTTGTTTTTTTGTCAATGTGAGCTTCAACTTTCTCCGCATTATTTGACTACAAAAATACCAACCTTCAGAAGGTAAATAAGAAATATTAAATTGAAGGTAGTCAATTTGCAGTTGGATGGAAAGTTTATGGTTCATTCGAATGGGAATTTTTGCTCATTAAAATAGACATTCATTCCAAGACTTAGGTGCGAGGGTGACCTTTCAACATTCCGCGAAAAGGAAATGACACGTTACGTGACCTTAGACTTTATCGTATTATTGTTTTGCTGTTTCACATGTTACAGTCGTAAATTTGTGGATACATTGACAATGACAATGAGCAAGGTGGGACGCATATATGAAAGACATTAAGTTATTTCGAAAGTACCAAACTGTTCATATTTTAACACCATTATTAATTTTCGTACAAGGAGTAGATTTCAAGTAGATAATTTTGACGCCATATGCAAAATTTCAGTTAATATTTCTTAAGTAGTCAAGCTCCGATAGGAAAGAGGTTAATTTATGTTGCAGTTTGTAATCCAACCTTCTTTCTAATACTATTTTGTGCTGTTTATACAACAGAAACAAACAATCGACGCACGCTGAGACTTTGTATTTTTTTTTATTTTATTGAAACAAAGAAATCCCGTTGTCTGCGATTAACAAAAGTATACGATAATAACATAATACTTCTATGACTAGCAAAAACAATATAAAAAAGAGAGGTTTAAAAGACGTGTGTCAATACAAAAATAAAGATGCTTCTTCCAATGTGTGCGTTTGTTTAACCACCCCTCGTTTGACTCAATATGAAATCCCTATAGGAAAGGTTGTTAACACAATGTCTTTAAAAGGTGTGTTAAATTACCTAAACTTGCTTATCCTCGTACAAACCCCAGGCATGTTTGGCTCCGCGCAGCCAATCCCCCATGAAATGATCCCCGCTAAAAAGTACCGATTATTCAACCCTTTGACCTGTAAAGGGCCTCCAGAGTCCCCTTGACAACTGTCCCTTCCCCCGGTCTCGTACCCCGCGCAGAGAAAGCTATAGGAATGGAAGAGGAATGTGTTAGCAGCTCTTAAGAAAGCTTATCATCAAAATTACATGTCGGGGATAAACTCCATCCTTCCCGACTTTAGGAACATGTCACGACACTTTTCATTAGAAATGATGGGCACGGTCACATGCTGGAGTCTGTTTGGTAGTTGACCACCCTCACTCAGCCTCCCCCAACCCGTCACCGTGGCATTCTTTAAACAAGGGACATTTTTTAATTATAAAATCCAAAGAATCCCTATGATTTTGAACCTCTCCAATGAGCAGGTCGTCACTCCCAGGCAAGCAAATAGGAACAATGTGAGGGGTCTGCGCAAGGGGAATGGGTTGGCTCAACTTTAAAAGGGCCAGGTCGTTTTCATAGGTGAAGAAATTGTAATTTGGATGCACGATTTTCTTTGACACTCCGCGTTCTGTGTGCTGAAAGTATTGGAGAAAGTAAATTGTAATATGATTAAAGGGCATAAGGGGTTCTTTATTATACCGGATGGTCCTCGACACTCCCTGAAAAATCCCACTCGCCCAGTCGAATTCGGATTTGGGATGTCATGAGGTCATCAACGCAGTGCTATAGAATAAAGATGTATTTAAGACCTGAGATATTCCCACGTTGTCATGCAGCCGTACCCCTGCTGTGGCCACCCACTGGTCGCTAACCAATGCCCCACCACACCTATGCGTCGAACTGAAGCCGAAGAACGACGTCCGTCGAACCGAGACTTGCCATGGGAATTGACCATAATTTGCCTCCGAGCCCCCAACAATCCTCTGCGTCTTCTTCGCCGCGGTGAGTGGGGCTATCCCGCAGCCCTGATAGCTATTAACAAAAAACTTAAACATAGTACATGACATGTGTGGTTGCTGTGGCGACTTACTCTCCATAATTGGTGTAGTTCTGAAACAGATCTGGACTCTCCGTCGTCACTTGACTTGGGTTGATTATTGTTTGATAACTGTACGTGGATGAGGATATAGGCTTGGGCGTGGTTGTGGTACTTCTGGTAGTGGTGGTGGTCGTTGTTGTTGATGTTGTTGTAGGTCTTTCTGTGGTCGTAGTTGTGGTGGATGTAGTGGAAGACGACGTGGTTGTACTGCTCAATTTTGTTATAAACTCCACCGGCGACTCGTCTTCCAAGACGCCATATTGTGCACTCAATATCGGACTAATATTACTTTCCACTAAGCCTAAACTACTACTGCTATTCTTCTTCTTATCATCCTCCGAGGATGACGAAGATGATGAAGACACTGCAGCCTCTAAAAGACTCGGAATCCCACCACCATCAAAGGAATCCGTTGTAAAACTCTCCAAAGCTATACCTCCTCCATTATCCTGTATCTTGTTACTTTCACTGTCATGACCACAACAGGAGCCAAACATGAAGCCTAAGGACACAAGCTCTTAACCTCAGTCTTTGTCAAATATCCAATGACTTTCTTACCATCCACACACATTCCCAAATGCCTCCCATCCGACTTGAGACACTCCCACACAAACATGCAAATCCCCTCACCCCCATCGTCCGATTTACAAGGCTTTGGTGAGATTTTGTACGACCCTAAAAAAGACATAAAAATCATGTACAAGATTCTCCTTTACAAAGCTAAATATGTTAATGTCACAAATACCATTAAACTCAAAGGCGTCCAAATCTGCTAAAAAATAAAGGATGGAGAAAAACAGGGGAAACAAGTTCATTTTTTTACAAACACACTGATAAAGTTCAAGTCTTTAGTCTTCACAGGAAAAAAGAGAGAGTAATAAAAAAAATAATGATAATAGTTTTTTAAAAGACTTAAGAAAGAACAGAGACCAAGAAGAAGTTTCAAAGCAAAGTGCAGAGATGCAGTTGATGAAGAAGAAGTGAGAGTGTTTTTTATATAAGGTTATATAGAAGAGACAGACAGAGACTTAAGATAGGCTTTGCATTGTTGTTATACATTATACATATCTGTCTATATGTATAACAATGAATGGGATGGATTTGGATTGTTTGTTATCATCATCACCATCAACAATGATGACCTGGTGCTACCACTGCCATGATAGTAATGCATATTTCAAATTCAACTTAAAGCCTTGTTTAAAAACTGTGGCATTTTTATGTACTTTGCATATTAAAAGTACAACAACTTAACAAACAATCTCTTTACAATTGTTTGTTTGTTTAAAGGAACAAAGGAGAAACGTCTCAAGTTTTTTTTTATGAGAACAATCAAAGATGAGATAAGTCTTGTCTTACCCCAACAATGTCCGGGCTTAAAACTGGGCGAGATGAACAAAAAATTTGTATATAGAACTTCTGACGAGAGGAGACTTGCAGAGTACAGAAAAAGACAGAGTTTAAGCTCTTATCTAATTTATAAATAATAAATAATTGTATTTAATTAGTATTGATAAGTATGGACCCTTCGTCGTGTCCTTCAAGTGGTGGTGGTGGTGAGGGTGGGTGTGGTGCCCAGGCGGACATTGTTGTAGAGGTAAGTCAAGTTTTTTGATGATAAGCAAGCAAGTAAGCACACCTTTGTTAACTTTTCAGGACCCAAAGGAACCCCCACCGCCTCCCCAGTCACAAAACAATCAAAATAAGAAGCTCCTTCTAGTCCGATCTTCGGCCATCGACTTGATTGATCAGAGTCATCCGAACTCACCAGTACCTAAGAAAGAGGAGGAGGAGGAGGAAGGAAATGAAGGGAGGGAGGAACCTTCGTCGTCACCTTCTCCAGAGGAAGCCTCCCTCACGAACTTCCTCACAAGGACGATGCAAAAATCTCTAAAAGACCGCAACATCATCTTGCGAATCGAGACTGACCTCATCAATTTTGTCAAGGATAAGAGTTTGACGTCGATGAGTTTTCCTGCCATGAGTTCGTATCACAGGTACCTCCTCATCCAGCTTATCTTAGTTTTTAAAGTCTAATTGCCTTTTGTTTGATAGAATGCTAGTCCATCGGATCGCCTCTCTCTTCAATCTCGACCACAACGTGGACCCCCACCTCCAGCAACGAAGTAATAATACGAGTGTCATAGTCACAAAGACGGGGAAGGAGAGGTTGTTGTCCTTTCGGTTCCGGTCCCTCCTGGAAGCGGCGGAGGACGTGCGGTTGTTGAAAAGGGAGGCTACCGTTGACGTGACGACAACAACGAATAATATGAACTCAGCGTCGCCGTCATCCTCGTCACAACTGCCCTCCTCCTCCTCGTCCTCATCCTCAACGATACGAACGCTGGAGCAACGCACTTTCGAGTACAACAAGGCGAGGCAGAGGATATTTGAGTGCGAGTCCTTTGACGAGAATCGGGCGCGGCAGTCCTCAGGGAGTAATAATAGTAGTAGTGGTGCTGGGAGACAGATGTTCCTCAAGTCCAGCTCCTTTGGAGGGTATCAACAACAGGCGTCCTCGTTTCAGTCGAGTATCAGTCCCGCGAGTTCCGGGTACAAGTCCTTGCAGTACAGTAATTGTAGCAGCCTTCAGGAGTTTGGTGAGGAAGGTCAAGGTCAACAACAACAGCAACAAAGCCTCTACTCTCCTGGTGGGGGTGGTGGTTCTGCTGCTGGTGTTGGTCTTCTGCAGCAGCAACATGGCCATGGTCACTTTTCTCCTGGTGGGTTTATCCAGTCATTCAGTCAGCAGCAATATAATAATTCTCAACCCGGGGGTGTGTCTCATCACCATCCTATACTTTCTCCCGTACCACAACCCCAACCACAGGCACAGCCCTACTACTTCAACCAGCAGCAGCAGCAGCAGCAATACCCTCTACCTCTATCACTACCTCAGCAATCGACAGCAATAAATCCGTACTTTTTACCAGGACAAGTAAACAATGGTGCTATGACTCACATCCCTGCGATAGTGTACATCCCTGTGGCAGCCTCGGATTTTATGCAGTATTACCATGGCAATAATAGTAATAATCTTAGTCAGCAACATCAACAGGCGGCGGGGTTGCAGCAGCAGCAGCAACCGCAAATGATGGTCATGCCACCCGTCGTGATGCCCCCACAACACCCCCATTCTCCACACCCAAGCCAACAGGCAAGTCATCATCAACAACATCATCATCACCACCAGCCGCAGTTTAATAATTTTCAGCAGCAGTCCTCGAGATACAATAATCAGGCGCAGATGGTGATGAGATTTGTTTAGATTATACAAAAAAGTGAATACAGAGATATTATAACACTCGACTCTTCCGGGCGTTTTGATGGGGGTCTTATTTCCTTGTTGTAATTAAGTCTTAATTAGTAAAGGACAGCTTAGGTAGGTGGGTTGACTTGACAACCAGATGACAATAATGCTTAGAAATTCTCAATTTGCCTCGTAAAGTAAGTCCTTTATACAAAAGTAGGTAGTTTATTCATTCACACTCATCATCATCAATCACAAGGTACTACATAAATTAACTTAAATTGGCAAGTTAGGGTTCGTCGCACGAGCATACCTACGAAAAAAAACAATCCCTTAGCAAATCCCATTTTAAAAAACTTATCAAAAAACCTCCCACCTCAACAACTCCTCGGAATCCTCACAGACGAAGGCTTTGGGATGATAGCAGGCCACATCGTGCCAGTGGAGACCATCCTTGTAGACATTGTTCAAGAGGGCAAGACAGGACTCTGGGGTTCCATTAATGTCCAACTCCGCATTGTCGGGTTGGGGTCTCTTGTTGTTTCCGGTGTAGGACCAGGGTTGGTAGCTCCAGGACTTGGGTTTTTGGTTCGTTGAAGCCATACGGGTTCCAGATCCAGACCAGAACCACCCGTTGACTGTGATGGGTTGGAGGTCGGACCGGGTGGAGCAACCTTAATTCAGAAGAAGAAAGGCACTAAGTTATCTCACTCTGCCCCAATAATCATCAATCGACTTAGGTATATGTCTCTAACCTTTAAAGTCACACAACCTTCCACTGGTCCAGATGTACCTATGGTAGTTAGTTAGGTTAATTCACCATTTAAGATATAGATTTTAGGTATAGGAAAAAACCAGTTGACCTACATATATACTTACTTGAGCCTATTGTCCCTCACAAGGTCGACCATGATGTTGTTCTCCTCCTCACTCTCAATTGAGACTGTGTCCATGCAGTACTCCCTACAAACAATCATAGGTAACCAACCAATTAGTCAAGCACATACATTCATAATGCATAATGTCACAAACCTGCACGCATTCCTTGCTTCCAACCAATCAACCTCAGCGTTTCTGTACTTGGTCACATTCCCAGAATAGAAATACCAGTGGCCGTCGTAGAAAAATTCTTTGGGGCGACGACTGCACTTGACTTTTTGAAAAAATACATATAAAATCATATTAAGTAGGTGGAAACAGGTTTAGATTATGTAATTTAATTTAATTTAATTTGACTTGACTTACTTGGGTCGGGCAGGGCGAGGAATCGAGGCTCCTCATCCTCCGCCTTCTTGCTGCTACTGGTGGTTTTTGGTGACGAGGATTTTTGACCCAGGGTCACTGCTACCAGGAGGAGGAGGAGGGAGGTGAAAACTAGGGTGGGGTTCATCTTGGTTCTGAACCCTTTGAGAGAAGAAGAAGAAAATGGCAAGACAACCAAAAAAATTATTATTACTAAAAGTAAGAGAGATACATGAGATGAGATATATGACGATGGCTCAGAGGGAGATTAAGTGAGAGATTCGAGAGAGAAGGGACTGACGAAGAGTGTAATAATAATAATAATGTGCATAAAGTTACACAATCATAATTAAAAGAAGACGAAGAGATGAAGAGAAGAAGCGACGAAGCGACAATGAATGTTGTCCCCTTTCTATAGAAGTCTCTGTGTGCTATTTTTTTAATACATAATCCTAATCCTATTAGAAGACACAAAGGCCTTAAGGACTCTCCTATATAGTGTGTGACGACGTGCCTCTCTGGCTGTTCAATTTGCAAAGTGTGAAAAGTCGGACGGAGGACAGCCCTTGGGGCACGCTGAGACACGGTCAATCCTATGCTTCTAACCTTCCAACGCTAAGAACTTGGATATATCCTAACAAAATTATAAGATTAGGGGACTCACGTGTTTTTTTTCTTTTGAAAAACCTCAACTTTCCAAAATTTACCAAAAAAACGACGATGACGCTTATATTATTATTACACACTCCACCACACGCACACAAATTGATGGACAAATGTCGACTAACTAATGAAACGTATAAACTTAAAGGTATATATGTCGACCTTCTAAACTATATAAAGTTGTTCGTGAAGAAGAGGAGAAGAAGAAGAAGATGCACACATAGAGCATTATTTGCCATTTGCCATATGCCAACAAACTAAACGACATAATTACTAATCAAGGTTGATATTTTTTTGGATTTATCTATTTGACCTTTTTTACTCGCGTAGTAAAGAAGAAGAAGAAGAAGAAGATGCATTCTTAATGATGACGCTATAACAACGCAAACACTATCATCGTCTTGATTATTTTATGGAATGGAATGGACTTTTTTTGCAGATAAGTGAACAGAGATGATGAGGGTGAGACGTCTTATTGCTTGCTTCCTTCTTCCTGTTCTTCATATCGCTATAATAATAATGCTAATAATACTTTTTTGACAAGCATTATGCATTAAATTAGTACGCTTAAAAAAGTCGTGTGGATGATATAAAATTATAAAGTCCATGTCGAATGTCATGTCAAGTTTATTCTGGTTAAAAAAAAAAAGTTTTTGACTAAAGTCAAAGTCGACTGTGTGACCTTTACACACAAAAAGCAATCTCCATACCTACTTTTTATCTTCTTCTTCTTCTTCTTGAAGTTCATGATGCATCCTAAATTTTGCAACATTACATTGAATTGTCATTGTCTCATCTTTGGAAAAAGACTGTCATTTTTTTTACTGCAAAAAAAGAAACGTTAAGTTAAAGACATGTAAGTGTGTGCATGTGCCAAAATCAAATAGGCTTTTTTGACAAATGCATATGCGCATATTAATGACTGTGCTACAAAAATGTGACGTGCAAAAATGC